>PKML01049734.1:1382391-1410188 GCA_002933935.1 Eutrema yunnanense
GCATATACACATCAAGGTATGAGACGCGAGTATTGATGGTGTTTGCCACCAAATCCCCGGTTCTTCCCTCTCTATGTATCAAAGGATGTAGGCGAATAATGGCATCATAGGAAAATCCTAGCCTCGCTTCCAAACCTTTGTGTGATCATTCCCTCTTAAGTAGAATAATGGGATCGCTGGAAATTTTCCTAACCCTCTACTCAGAAGAAAATCATTTCAATCTTTTATGCTCTTATTTATCAACTTATAACAGGGGAGAGAGATACCATAACTCTAAACACATGGGTTCCTTTATCAGATATGAATGATGAATCAAGTTCTAAAAACAATAGCCACATTGATGAAGTGCAATAATTTGGCTCATGCTTCAGAAGAACTCTGCTGGAGACATGGATGTTTTCTAGTCAACTGGTCAGTCTTTGGATTTTTCATTAGTCGATCTAGAACTGATCCTGTAACACTGTGCACTCAAAAACAAAATCAAAGCAACAACTCAAGCACATGATCATTATCTCCAACAAGTTTTGACTCAATAAAATAATTTTGACTCGATAAAACGACTGACTCTAAGAAAAACAAAAACAATGTCAGCAGACACCTCCCCCAGACTTGAACGACACTGTCCCCAGTGTTATCTAGCCTAGAGTAGGTAAAAGAAAACAAAAGAAGAGGATAACACGAAGAGAAACAAGAAGTTACCTTGCTGGAACGTCAAGTATCGATCGACACACACCCTGGTATCGATCGATACCAGGCTTAAATCGACTTGATAAACCATATTTTCGCGATCGGTGTCGATCGATACTAATGGAGTATCGATCGACGCTAAGGCGATTTCGAGTTGCTCTTTGTTTATCCTGACACAAACACAAAACGAACGAAAAATAAAAGGAAAAATGACTCAAAGACAGACTCACCAGTGGGTTGCCTACCACCAAACGCTCGTTTAACTTCAATAGCTTGACTGTAACGCCCTTCAGGATGGATAAGAGTGAGAGCTTGCATCAAAACAGGCTCCACAACTCGACATTGCTATCTTCAGAGTTCTGCTCAGCATGCTGTCCACAAACTCTTTTCCTTTCTCTTTCAGCTCCGAAGTAATAAGAATTCTATCCTTAGAGAATGGCTTCGAAGCTCCTTTGCTCTTGACCTTATACTCAATCGAATTCCCATCACTCTTCTGAGGGATCAGAGTGACATGGGGATCCTCGACCTTGTTGCTCTTGGCCTTCTTCTTTGCTGCCTTAACCTTCTTGACAACCTCCTTGGGGATGCTTGGTGGTTCAATTGAAACGTTTGTGACAGTAGGCTCATCAGGAGGCTCTTCCAACACATCAATTGCTAGCGACTCTCCTGTGATAACCTCGATGCTAGAGACACGTGTGGGAACACTCCTAGGGGGAATGGCATCATAGTAGACTTTTCCGTCAATGTAGGAGAAAGATAACCTCTTATTAGGTGTGTCTATGATCGCTCCAGCAGTAGCCATAAATGGTCGTCCCAGGAGTATAGGCATACTAGATATTGCACTCATCTCCACAACCTGAAAATTAGTAGGAACCAGACAGTCTCCTACCTTGACCAGCAAACCATGGATAGTACCGTGTGGAAGTGAGTTGGAGTCGTTTGCGAATCTGATAGATACCTCTGGTGATATAATATCAGCCCCCAACTGCTCTGCAATTGTCCTTGAGATGACATTGACACTAGCTCCTGAATCAACGAGAGACTCTTTGAAATCAACTCCAGAAATAGAGCATGGAACCGCGAATTTCCCTGGATCTTCTCTTTGGGTCAGCTGTCTCAGTGGAGGTGTACCTCTAGCCTTAATGAAGAGTGCCTTAATCTCTTCCTCAGTTTCTCTGCAATCTTTGAAGTGACTTATCAGAGGACGACACTCTAGAGCTTCTTCAAAGGTTGAATCAGGGGAAATCCTTCGTACCATGTTCTCAAAGCCACGCAGCTGCTTTGGAGAGATGGGATCTCTGAGGTGTTTAGGAACAGGATTCACCTTCTTGGGTTTGCGAACTCTTTCTTCAATCAACTCAGGTGTTTTCATATGTTCTGGCTCGTTCTGCGAGGGGTATCGATCGACACCAGGTAGGGTATCGATCGATACTCTTGCTGTTGAATCATCCTTGACAGATTTATCATCACCAAGAGGCTCCACGATCAGACTATCCATCATAGCCTTGCATTTGGCGTCTTCTACCTCCTTCTTAGCCTTCTCAAGAGCTCTGGGATAAGGTATCCTTGGTATATAGACCCTTTCTGCAAGTACTTTAGGCACCACAGTCGACATCTCATGTGTCTCCTCAGAAATCGCCTCAGTATCGACCGATACCAATGGGGTATCGATCGATACACGGGTTCTTGTATCCATTCGAGCATGTGTTTGAGCTGGTATTGATCGATACAAAGGAGTATCGATCGATACCATGGCGATTTCTAAATCATCTTCGAGATTTTCTGTACTTGAGCTGATCGCATTGACGTGTGCTCTCGGATTTTCAGTTCTCCCTGGAAGGAAACCTTCCTGTCTTTTCGAACTCTCTGAAGTCTGGGCTATTTGAGTTTCCAGCTGCATTTGATGAATACCAAGAGCATCGATCCTTCCACTCAGATCTTTGTACATGGCGTCCATCTTACCATTGAAGGTCACTGTGATCTGCTGCTGTCCTTGAACGAGTGTTTCAAGCATGGCCTCAATCTTGTTGTCAGGAGCTTTGGGTGGTGGGGATTGGTACCCTCCTTGCTGAGCATTGTTGGTGAAGTTTCGATTGGCATTGTACCCAAATCGCTGACCCTGAAAACCAGAACCACCAATGTAGTTAACATCTTCCACTTCATTCTCAGCAGCAAAGTGGACGGCCTTTGTTGTCTTTCCCAGCAGAAGACTGTGCATAGAATCCAGCTGAGCTTTAACTTCAGCGATCTGCGACCCATCCATGTTACCAGCCAGCTTCTTGCGCTCGAAGTCTGCGCTCTTGGTGCTACTGCTAGATGCAAAGTTTTCAATTAACACATAAGCATCCTCAGGGTACCTAGTGTTGAAATTACCATTGCTCGAAGCGTCCAGAGCCATCTGATACCTCCAAACTACTCCTCTAAAGAAGATACCCAGCAGTTGCACATCAGAGTATCCGTGATGTGGACAGTCTCTCTGATACGATCTGAATCTCGTCCAAGCAGCCTTGAATGCCTCAGTAGGTCCTTGAGAAAAGGTGGAGATCTTATTCCTCAGATCCTCAGATCGTGCATCGTCATAGAAGTTAATCAGGAAGGCTCTGTTAGTGTCCTCCCAAGTAGTTAGCGAACCAGGAGGTAGCTGCCTCAGCCAGTAGGTCGCATCTCCACCTAGAGAGTAGGGGAAGAGCTTGCAGAAGAGATAGTCGTAGGACACTCCATTGCTCTTGATGCTAGTGACTAAGTCCTCGAACTTCTCTACATGGTCCATTGGATGTTCATGAGGAAGACCATGAAAGAGATGCTGTCCCACAAGAGCAAAGTAAGCAGGCTTCAGCTCAAAGTCATTCCTCTCAAACGCAGGAGAACGAATTGCTGAACGATTGGCGAAAAACTGGTCAGGCCTGTTGTATTCACCAATCGTTCTTCCACGATTAACCACATCATTCCTCGCGTTCCCAACGGCATTCTCAGCGACAATAGGAGCAGGGTGTATGACGATCCCCTCTCCATCCAGACGTTGTCCTTGTTCATTGCACAACCGACCCTCTTGGTCTCTGTAAGCACCAGCTGCATCACGAACCAACTGATTGTTGTTCATCCTAGCTGATTTCTTTGCTTTCCTGTTTGTGCGTTCCACGTGTGCTAGCTGTTCCAGTGATAGATCAACTAGTGGAGTGCTCTTTTTGCTTCTGGTTTCTCGATTAGGCATGCACCTGAAATCCAAAATTAAAGAGCGTAAGTAACTGAAAGTTACGACGGGTATCGATCGATACTCGGGCGATTTAGACGAATTTCTTAGCTAAAATCTAATGGCGAATTGAGTCACCGGCAACGGCGCCAAATTTGATACGCTCAAATTAATACCCTAACTTATACTAAAGCGGTTGTTGTAGTATAGGTAGGGGTCGAACCACAAAGATTCAGTTATCACACAATAGATTATATAGATCCAAAATAAGCTAAATCAAGAGATGTAAACGAAAACAATAAGCAGTAAAAGAGTTATAAGTTCAATGGAGAGAATATAGGCCCAGGGTTTTTCTCAGGAAATCAATGAATGCAGATAAACTAACTAACAGGATTCAGATTACGCACGGTTCTTGAACTCAAATCACTAAGATATAGCTAGCCAACTCTCGTTGCGAAAACTATATAAATCTAAATCCTAGGAATTCCAAATCTCTTTGCGAATCCTAAAGTCTAAATCAGCTTTAATATCAGGTTTGATATGTTCACAAATCAATTAAACCAAATCTCTTTGCGAATAATCAATTTGCTCACCTAAGGTTCTATCAGGTAATTAATCGCACTCTCGTGCCTAATCAATTATCCTAAGATCTAAGTTCCAGATTCGTCAACCTAGAATTAGCTTTGAACACAACCTAAGGTGAATAACTAATTCAGATGGTGAATCCTAAACAAATAATTAACCTAGCATTCAAAGAAATCCTTTATGAGAAAACCCAAAACCTAAAGTGGATCTACTCAGACATGGCAATTGAATCAATAGACATGTTTGAATAAATCATCAATAAAATAATCACAAAGGTTCTTGAGATATGATCTCGGACGAAGGGAGATTCAGACTTCTCTCAAAACCAGAGTAAAATCAAAGTAATACAAAAATAAAGCATAGCCTAAACAAGTGGCTGTAAAATCCTATTTATAACCTAAAACACGACTTGGGCCATCTTGTAATTATCAAAGTCTTCTGGGCCAATTCCGCAATTCTTCAACTCTTCATTAAGTCGCGATCCTTCTGTTTCCTCGACGGGTATCGATCGATACTAGTCAGTATCGATCGATACTCAGGTGATTTTGATGTCTCAACTACACGGATCTCTGCTTTGTTCCAGAAAGCTCCAATAACTCCAATTAAGCTCCAAACGTGCTATAACCTGTAAAAGACTCTATAAAAAGGACTTATATCATGGCCTAAACAGGGTAAAAACCATGATATATCATGTCATAGGCGCTTTGGTGAAAATTTTCTAGACTGAGTTATGATTGATGTAGTTTGATGGTTATGGTTTAGAAGGATGGTCACTGAGATTTTGAGCTCCCACAATTTTTCATTCATCTTTTCTGAGCTTTGATTTTTGTTTTGTTTGAGGACAAACAAAGTCTAAGTTTGGGGGAGTTGATATAACTGTGTTTTTACACATTGTACCTTCGGTTTTTGAGCACTTTAATAAGTGTTACACTCGGTTTTCAAGTATTTAATTATTATTTTCGTATATTTATAGTGTCAAGACTCTTTTCAGGTTATCAAGGTAAAAGCAATGCAAATTGGAGCAAAAGACCCGTTTTGGAAAGATGCAGACCGTCAGAAGTTAGACCTTCAATGGAGAACTTCTGACCGTCTGATCAAGCCCAAATTTGGACACAATATAGAGGGATCAACCAACTTTCATTTGAAATTATTGTAAGGACGATCCAACGGTTCAATCCCAAGTTACATGACGTTTACCGAAACCCTGTCAAATAGAAGCATGAGTATGGAGAAAACACTCTTGGTCGCGACCTGAAGGGTCGTGAGTGCGGCCGGAGTGTGTTTCACCGTAGGCAGGAGTTCGTCCATGCGGCCAGCCCAGTAACGTCCCAGATCAAGCCCGTTTACAAATCCCACTTCAAATCCACTTCCGTTTTGAACAAGTACGAACCCTAGACGACTTTTAAAGATCTCAAGACCTATATATATGTTGTTTTTAGGTCTCAAAAATGTGTGACTCATTTAGTTACGAATTTAGCACCAGTCTTTTTGGTCTTTGTTCTTAGTTTAGGGAGATAGGGATTTTTCTTGAACCCTCTTTGTTTCTTTATGATTTATTGATTATGCAATCCATAAACTCATTTTTGCCTTGCAGATTATGTTTGAGTAGTTTATTAGTTGGGTTTAAGGGGATTCTAATCAAATAATATTTCATGATTGATAGGGATTACAAGTATTGAACATAGCTCAATTTCTAGAAGTTCATTCTTTTAGGTTTGTTTTTATTGCATGGAGTTAGCGTCGCGAACTAGCTACTGATCTTAGGATTGATAAAAACAGCTATTGTGCTAAATTTATTGATCAGACCTAGCTTAGAAGAGTAATTACACTATAAGATACGAAAGCATACTTATAGGGCTTAGTTAACGTATGATGACTTTGCATTTTTTGTGTGATCGGTTGCATGGCTACCAACGAATGTTGAGTAGTCAAGTTGTTAGAGAATAGGTGTTTGGCTCTATGAAAATAGGTTAACCACAATTTCGTGTTCGAGTTTAGAGAACTTTGAGCTAGAATCAATTAAAAGTTTTGTTAACTTGTTTGAATCAATCATAACCTCTGCGATTTCCTTGATCCTAGCGTTTAGTCTTTATAGTTTACAACCGTTTTTATTTCCCTTCGCTTACGTCCTTAGAAATCGGTTGATGATAAAACGTATGAGATATTGGTGACATGATGTGAAAGTGCATATATGGGCTAGATTTACATTCTATTGATGATAAAACGTAACGAAACATGCAAGCATTCATAGTAAAATAAGGCACAAAGTTTTTCACGAAGTTCGGTTCTCCAACCTATATCTTCAAGATATAGTCCATAAATAAATCTACGTGAATAAGATTGCAAATACAATTGCTTGTGGTATCTAACATAAACGTCCCTACCACTCTTTTCTATATGGATTATGCAAATGGTATCGAGCACATCATGCTTGACTACCACCGGAAGCACCAGTGCACCAATGTCTTCTTCGATGATGACTGAAGTTTCCATAGATATACTACCAACATATCTTATAGATCCCTACACCTCGTTTGTTTGGTGGGACAACGCCACACACATGTATTCTTCTCTCAGTGATACCTTATGCATATGTGATCGCTTCATCTATGGGTTTCGTCTTCAGTTGTCCGCTTTTGTAACTCTGTTTCTCCTTATCGATTGGCCATTTGCTTGTCTCTAATGTTCATGCCGGTTTGTGGGATTTCTCGGTGGCGGTTTGTTGATGCGGTGGTGGGTTCTCCCGTTCGTTTGCTTTCCAGAATCGAAGGGTGCATGGTGTAAGGTGTCATCGGGGAAGTTGTAGGTGTCGTTCGATCTAAGTATTCGAGGGCTTCTCTTGGATCTCGGTTGCTCGCGGAAACTACGGTGCCATCTTACGTCCATCCTCCAGTGAGTGTTCCAGCGGGCTGCTTCTCGCGGTTGGTGTCTTCCCAAGTCTAATCCAGCTTACTATGTTTAATTTCATTATGGCGGTTTTTCGGATTTTAGTGTTCGTTGTTGTTATCCTTGGTAGTTTTCAATATTTTTTTCGCTACTTGTTCTCTTTGTAATATTTTGTCAAAAACGAAAAATAGTATAAATTTTAACATTTTACCAAAAAAAAACATTCACTTTTTCAGGTGTTGGTTTATTATTGGCTGGTGCTAAGTTAATCCAACCACATTATACGAATAATTTATACTATCGACTTTTCATGTAATATACAACTAGGACTTAACCCGCGCTATAATTAGCGCGGAATAATTTGTTTTAAAGAAATTGTTTTGAAATTTAAGAAAAATTGCTTTTATTTGAATTTTATAATATGTCTAACTCATGATTATAGATAGAGTTGTCAAAACGGAATAATTTGTCTATTTAACCCATTTTGCAGTTGACTAAAATATTATTCGTGCTAACCCATAAAACCTATAATCTTGAAAACATAATTATATTATGCACCGTTTAATGACTCTAGTTTCTTTGAATATATATGGATTGATTATTATTTAAAAATATATATTAGATAACATTTTAATGCAAAATAAATACTTTTCATATTTTTATTACTAATTGTAAAAGACAATTATATCATTTCCTATTTCAATTATTCTTTGGTATTTTTAATGACATTTTATGTAATAACTTACAAAATAAAGTTCATTTTCAAAAATTTCTTCGTAAATAATATTATAGAGATTTTTTAGTTTATGTAATTTTATTTTAAAATTAATGTCATACTTTACACGTGTTATTTTTTGTTGGCTATAATATGTATACATATTGTTTTCGAATAAAATTCTGAAACAGTATTTGTTAACTAGTTAATTGTGTTAAAAGTATAAAAGTAGAAAACTGATAAAGACCTCAAAACTGAGATCATAGAACGTTCTCTCTCTTCTCCCCTTCTCTTTAGAACCATCCGCCTCCTTCCTTGCAGACGACCAGATCTATTTTGCGTTTTTTGTTCGCCATCGACCGGCACCGTTCTCTATTTATATTTCTTTTTTTTTCCTCTCATTTTGCCTCTTCTTTCCCCGCTCTAATTTAGCGAAGGAGAAAGAGTTCTACTTTGAATCTCAGGGTTTTGAAGTTTCAAATCGCGGGGGAAAGGATTGCTTAATCGTTGGGATCCTCACTGATTTTCGAGTCAGGTCTGCTATTTTGGAGAAATCTTCGTCAAACGGTTTTCAGATCTATAAGGGTAAAGCTTCTACAGGAGAATCTTGGCTGGTTCGGTAGAGATCCATTACCGGAATAAAAAGTATCCTCTTCACTACTAGAAGAGCAAGAGATCGTGATCTTCAGTCATGGCCCCTGCTATTGGGTAATCTCTTCTCTAAAACCATGATTGTTTGTCTTCGGCATCTGAGAAGCATCCCCAGTGAGATTGTCCTCATTACCGAGATGGTCATCGTCACTGGGAAGATTAGCGGTATCTTGGAGTAATCCGTTCTCTCCTTCTTTGCGGTGAACCTTATATATAAATTTGTTTGTAATCAAGTTATAGTTTGTTGTCATGTTCATGTTTTTAGATTCAGGAGAACAAATCCGCCGGGTTACTCCTCCTATGCAAATATCCCAGATTGGTTTCAAACCAAAATAGTGGGATTAGGGGCTATTCTGAATCTAGTTATTTGAATGATACTAGATTTCGCGATCCCGATATAGGATTTGTTCAACTCCTTGATGGAGTGTTAGTTTACCTCTATATTGAGGTCAGTTCTTACCTTTTATGGGTCTGTAAGTTCCACTTGTTGGGATGGTGTACACCCTTGTTGGGGGAAATTGCTCATTCAATTCCTCATCTATCTACACTCACTTTATTTATTTACCAACTAACGTTTGCTCAAAATAACTCCCCAAGTTTTAGTTGACTTTGCAAAATCGGGATTAAAACAGTCAAAAGCTAATTACTAAATGAATATATGTCCACTAAATCGGCTGTAACTCTTTCAATACAACCTCAAATGAGTTTCAACTACTCCCATTGGAAATCTAACTCAATTTCCTATAAATTTTATGAAGAGCTCCAAAGCTAAATCCAAAGAGAAGGCTTCCATCCGAGTCGATTTTGCATCAATAATGTGTGTCTAGATGATCGATTCAGATGGAAGACTTCCATTTTGTTTTAGCTTTAGAGCTCTTCATCAAAACTATAGGAAATGGAGTTATCTTTCTAATGGGAGTGCGTTCAACTCATTCGGGATTGTATTGAATGAGTTACAACCGATTTAGTAGACACATAATTACTATATGGATACGTATCCACTAAATCGGCTGTAACTCCTTCAATACAACCCCAAATGAGTTTAAACCACTCCCATTCGAAATATAACTCAATATAAAATAACTTTGATGAAGAGCTCCAAAGCTAAATTAAAATGAAAGGCTTACATTCGAGTTGATCGACTCTGATGGACACATATTCTAGACACATATTCTTTATGCAAGATCGACTCGGATGAAAGCCTTCCCTTTGAATTTAGCTTTGGAGCTCTTCATCAAAGTTATTGGAAATTTAGTTAGATTTTTAGTGGAGTGGTTTCAACTCATTCGGGGTTGTATTAAATGAGTTATAGCCGATTTAGTGGACATATATCCATATAGTAATTAGCGTTTGACTTTTTTTAATCCCGCTTTTGCAAAGTCAACTATAACTTGGGAAATTATTTTGGGTAAGCGTTAGTTGGGAAATAAATCAAGCGAGTGCAAATAGAGGAAGAATTCAATGAACAATTTCCCCCCTTGTTAGGTATGTTTCTCCGTTCTAATCCAATGATTTTGACGACAAAAAAAAGTCTATTAAAATTGATATTGAAATATTAAATGACAGTTTCGATAATTCAAAAATAAATGAAAACATTTATTAACAATTAATTAAGAAAAAGTTTAAATTAAGTAACAAGCCAATTTTTTCAAAATTTAGAAGGTACACTCTTTTTGGCTTTTGGATTATATATATTTTTGTTAAAGGGTCTGTTTAAATTGATGAAATCTTTATAATATTATTTAAGAAGACATTTTTAAAAATGAACTTTGTTTTGTAAGTTATTATTACATGAAATGTCATTATAAATAGCAAACAATAATTGAAATAGGAAAGGATATAATAGTCTTTTAAAATTATTGATTGGAAAATGGAAAGTATATATTTTGTATTAAAGAAATTATTTCAATTTAATTTCTTAATTATTTTTAATACTATATATTTTAAAATAATAATCAATTCATATATATTCAAAGAAAAAATATCTATTAAAAATCTTGCTATATTTTTCACTATAATTTATTATATTTTATTTGAATATATATCGAAACAAAAGTTGAAAAATATTTTACTAATTTTATAAAAAGTTAGACACAAGAAAACTATTTTTTTTAGAGTTCGTAAACTAACCACAAAAACTAAAGTCATTGAACGGTGCATATTAGAGTTATGTTTTCAAGATTATAAGTTTTTTGCGGGTTAGCCCGAATAATATTTTAGTTCACTGCAAAACGGGTGAAACAGACAAATTATTACAAATGGACAACTTTATCTATAACCATTAGTTTGTTATATTGTCAAATTCAGATAAAAGTAATTTTCTTAAATTTCAAAACAATTATTTTTAAAAAAATTACTCCGCGCTATAATTAGCGCGGGTTAAATCGTGGTAGAGATACAAAATACAATACAAAGCTGATAAGTAGGATTTTTCCTTATGAATCAATCCTTAAACTTACTCATCTCATTGTAGTACTTAAGGTGTAAACAAGATTAATTGATTAAATAAGCACTAAACAAGATTAACAAATTGATAAAGGCAAGTCCTTGGATGAGGTTATGGACTTTGGGGACTTTTATGATCAACATATGATGTCATTACACACAATCAAGCAATTTTCCTTAGCCTATAACACTTAAACAAGACTAATCCACTCTCATGGCACTAATCACTTTGCTAATTAATAAATCAAGAACAAACTCTCATTTGTGAAAAGTTAATCAACAAACATTAATCATAAGTTCCAATAGCCATAATACTCCTTAAACAACTACTCTCATAGGCTAAGCAAGTAAAATCTCTTATTTAGTTCTTTGGGGAATTTCATCGAACACTTTGTGTGCATGAAATTCTCTATAATCTAGATTAACTCTCTCATTATCAACACTAAATAAGAGAGGAAATGTGCAAACTAAGCCCTAGACATCATAGATCTGTCACGAAATCCCCAAATTCAACCCTATCTATGAGCTCTAAAAAGACTACTCACTAATCATGAAGAACACACCAAATCTCATGAAAGAGGTGTTGGTAATCATGATTAGAGAATATAAAGATGAAAGATTAGAAGAGATTAAGAAACTTAGATTGGATAAAAATAAGATGAAGATACCTTTTACAAAAATCTAAAGAAAACTTAAAAAGGAGAGGTTTTTGCTTTAGAAAAATAAAGTTTGGATCTAAAATTAGGTTTTTCAAATATTTAAAGTTGTTTGGGTGGACCGGGTCAACCCAAAACAAACCGAGTCTTGATCCGGCCGGGTCTGGGTCATGCTGGTCTTGGTGGTCTGTACGGACCAGACTTGGGCCGGTATAGGTGGGTCGGTACTGAAACTTGTGCATAACTCGTTTGGGCACTATATAGACATGTCCCTGCTAAATCTGCTGTATCTTTCGAACCAATATTCATAATGACTTGAAACCACCTTAAGACGACGGCAAACTCAATTATCTACAACTTTCTTAAAGACCGTGGAAGCTAAATCAGATTAGAAACCCTTCGTATGGGTTGATATTTCAAGCACTCCGGCTGACATGAGTGTGATTTGAATTTGGATCGAGATGTTTGTAGAGGAGAGGCGTCTCGGTGAAGTTTGAGCGGCACTGTGGGGAGGTATAGGTCACTGTGCTGATGTCGGTCAAGTGTTGGCGGTATGGTCGCCTAGAAACTCCATTTTCTTCTAGTCTCCTCTTCTTGACTCGTTTGCGAGCCAGACGTACATGTGGTCAGTTAAAGGATGATAACCTTTGCAGTTCATCTCCGAATGACCTGAAACCAACGCCATTATGAAACTAACTCAATTCTCTATGACTATTAGTAAAAGGTCAAGAGCTAACTCCAACGGGAAGGCCTTCGTATGAATCGATCTTTCTGGTACTTCGGACTAGGAGCTGAGTACCGCATGGGAACTAACCGGTACGAGAAAGAGAAGTGAGCTGGCATTCGTCACTGCGTACATACCGGCTGGATAGTGACGGATGGATGTTGGCCGGTACATTGGCCTAGAAATGGCCATTTTTCCTTTAGCCTTCTTCTCTTGCTTCAAGATCGAGTGTGCTCGATTTCAAGTTCTCCAATCACCTCCAAGATGCCTCCAAGTACCTAGAAACACTCCAATTTGTGCAAGACTCACTGAGACCTAATGAGAACAATCTAAACTCTAAATGAGAACAAAACATCAAAGAAATGCTAAGAAACACATGCATGAGACTCAAAATACCTAGATAAATGCATGTTAAAAAGAGTAAAATATGAGAATATCAACTCCCCCAAACTTATTCATTTGCTTGTCCTCAAGCAAACAAACAAGAAAAAGAAGAGAGAGAGAGACATGAAGATGGGAGCTAGAATCCAAAAACATCAACAAAAGAAGTCAAGCTCAATGTCCTAGTTGGTAATTCTAAAATGCATTCAAGTTAACCTTACTTCAAAAGAGTTAGCTCAATGTCCTACTGATTGTTGCTACTGATCAGGCAGTCGGTAAATTTACCAACGGTTTCGCTACTGATTTCTGACTGATTTGCGACTATTTTAAATCAGTCGCACATCAATAGGTATATAGTGACTAAAAATATCAGTCGTTAATTCGTAGCAGGTTTACGACTGATTAGTGACTGAATTGTAGTCGGAAACATGCAGTAGCTAATCAGTAGTAATCTAGCGACTGATTTGCTACTGGATTCGGTGGGTCGTAGAACAGTAGCAAATCAGTAGCAAAAAGTAGTTGTAAATCACGTTTAATTCATTTGAGGTTGGTGTACCTAATCTTATTTGCAGTCGGGAATCAATCGGGAATCAGTCGGGAAAATTTCTATATATTTGCCATACTCGAATTTTCTTGTCACAATTGTAGAAACACAAAGCAAAGAAAGAGTTTATAAACACAAATCAAAGAGAGAATAAGGTTTCTCAACTTAGAATGTCGTGAAATTACAATTATGATAATTTCCGGGAGTGGATGTATAATAGGTTCGATGAAGCGACGGGAAATCTCTCGGTAGAGTTCACAGCGGGGGTGGATCAATTCGTGGCATTTGCAAATAGCCAGCCTCTAGCGCAGAGAAATCGCGGTATGTTTCACTGCCCTTGTCTTGTTTGCGAGAATGAGAAATTTATCTCCGGTACAAGAGTTTTGAGACATTTGTATAGTAGAGGATTTATGCCAAATTATTATATTTGGTATAAGCATGGTGAAGAACATGATATGGATTTAAGAACGAGTTATGCTGATAGGACGCATGTAAGTGGGAGTGATGATGTGGGTAATGTAGTAGAAGATAGATATGTGGATATGGTGAATGATGCGTTTCGTGATAACGTGAGTTTTGATAACTACTACCATCAGGATGTTAGTTATCAGAATGTAGAAGAACCGGGACGTAATCATTCAAAAAAATTCTACGACTTGTTAGATGGAGCGAATACGCCATTATACGATGGTTGTCGTGAAGGTCACTCGCAGTTATCTTTAGCTGCTCGAATCATGCAAAATAAGGCATATCATAATATGAGTGAAAAGTTAGTGGATTCATTATACGGTATCTTGACAGATTATTTACAAGAAGGAAACCAGGCACCCAGTTCACATTACGAGACAGACAAATTGATGCTCAATTTGGGGCTCCCATGTCATGCAATTGATGTTTGCATTAACAATTGTATGATCTTCTGGAAAGATGATGATCGGTTTGATAAGTGTCGATTTTGTAATTCAAAAAGATGGATGCCTAACGAGCAAAACCGTAGGACCAATGTACCATATAGTCGTATGTGGTATATGCCTATTGCTGACAGATTAAAGAGAATGTATCAGAGCGAGAAGACTGCAGCGGCAATGAGATGGCACGCCGAACACGAAGCAAATGAGGAAGAAATGTGTCATCCGTCTGATGGGGCGGAGTGGAAATATTTTCAAGATCAACATCCCCAGTTTGCCGAAGAATCCCGAAACGTTTATCTTGGATTGTGTACAGATGGGTTCAATCCATTTGGCATGTCAAAAAATCATTCATTGTGGCCCGTGATCCTGACTCCGTATAATTTACCCCCTGGTATATGCATGAATACGTAGTACTTGTTTCTAACAATTATGAATTCTGAGCCAAATCATCCTCGAGCTAGTCTCGCTATCTTCCTCCGACCTCTCATTGATGAGTTAAAAGAACTGTAGTCTACTGGAGTCGATGCATACGATGTCTCGTTGAATCAAAATTTTAAAGTAAGAGCAGTGTTGTTGTGGACGATAAGCGACTTTCCGGCGTATGGCATGTTATCAGGATGGACCACCCATGACAATTTGTCTTGTCCAATTTGCATGGAAGATACACAGTCTTTTTATCTTAAGCATGGAAGAAAGACGTGTTGGTTCGATTGTCACCGAAGATTTCTTCCTCATGATCATCCCCAAAGGAAGAATACAAAAGACTTTTTGAAGAAGAGAAACGCTAAGAAAGACTATCCACCAGAGTCTTTGACAAGTGAGCAAATTTATTTATACCGGTTGAAACGTGTAAAGCCACCGAAAACAGAGGATGTTGGTGGCAACAGTCACAATTAAAAGAAACCTGGCTTTGGGAAAGAGCATAACTGGCACAAAGAAAGCATATTTTGGGAATTGCCGTACTAGAGGGAGCTCACTCTTCGACATAATCTCGATCTGATGCATATAGAGAAGAATTGTTTTGACAACATCATGAATACTCTTATGCGTGTGAAGGGTAAATCGAAAGACACCATCCCGTCAAGATTGGATATAGAAGAATTATGTTTTCGGCCACACTTACATATTGATGATGAGGGTAGAGGCCCTTTTCCTGAATACTCATTGACAGACGAAGCCAGAAGAAGCTTATTGGAATGTGTGAAAAAATTCGGTAAAATTCCCAGATGGTTATGCTTTAGACTTAGCTAGTTGTGCTGATCTGGCGAATGAAAAGGTTTTTGGGATGAAGAGTCATGATTGCCATGTTTTTATGGAGCGGCTACTTCTATTTATCTTTGCAGAACTACTAGACCAGAACGTCCACACTGCGTTATCAGGTACTAATTAATTACTTATAATTTGAGGAAAATAAATGACCTATCGTAATTTATATTAACCATTTGCTGTTTCAATTTGTATCGTAGGGGTTGGAGCATTTTTCCGCGACTTATGTTCGAGAACTTTGTAGAAAAGTCGCGTCCAAATTCTTAAACAAAACATAGTTTTAATCATATGCAATTTGGAAAAGATCTTTCCACCATCCTTTTTCGATGTGATGGAGCACCTACATATACATCTCCCCTACGAAGATGAATTAGGAGGCCCCGTGCAATACAGGTGGATGTACCCGTTTGAAAGGTTTTTCAAAAAGTTGAAAGGGAAAGCAAAGAACCACATATATGCAGTAGGATCGATTGTTCAATCATATCTAAGGGAGGAGGTATCTTATTTCACAGAGCACTATTTTCTCTCGAGTATACAAACGAAATCAAGGTAAAAGCTATAACTATTCGCATGTTCACTAAGCCATTTGGTATATATACACCTGGTAGCTTTTATAAAATGATTTTCACTACTTTGGTCAGGTCAAGGCGATTTGCTGAAGGTGAAGTCCCCGAATATCATTTCGATGGAGTCCCCGATATATTTACTCACGTAGGTCGGCCTAGTGGCGAAATGCAGGAAATCTGGCTTCTAGATAAAGACTGCCGATGCGCACATGCATATGTTTTGCGAAATTGTGGTTATTTCGAGCCACTTGAGAGGTATAAGTTGTAATGGCTTTAACTTAAAATGTTTTATAGTCCATACTCGATTTCTCATATATTTTTATGGTGTTACATAGTTTCTTCGAAGATTTTATTAGTACACAATATCCGGACATCTCTGAGAAAGAAATCCTGGCGAAAAGAGCTGAAGAATATCCTTCATGGATCGTAGAATATGTATGTCTATAAATTTTAGATATTTGACTATTGGTACTTCAATATATTTTATATTGACTTTTCATATGCAGGTTTCTTACTGGAAGGCCACAACTCCGTTTCCAACGTGGGTGCACGACATTATTCATGGACCCCTGAAAAGGGCCAAAACTTGGCCCATCTATTATACAAGAGGATATTTGTTTCATACCCAGAATAATAGCGCGGGAAGAAAGACATGTAACTATGGTGTATGTGTTACTGGAGAGAATTACAGCAATGCAGATGACAGAGCTGATTTCCACGGTATCTTAACTGATATCATAGAACTCAAGTATGAGGGGGTGGTTAATTTGAGAATCACACTTTTTAAGTGTAAGTGGTACGACCCTGTGATCGGTAGAGGCACTCGGAGAGGTAATGGTGGCATTGTAGACATTCTTCCATCGAAAAGATACAATAAATACGAACCATTTATTCTGGGTACGTTCGCCCGTTTATCACTTTCTCGATATCCTATATATATGTCTGATTTTATACATTGATATTGCACAGCCTCTCAAGCGGATCAAGTTTGTTATATCCCGTACCCATACAAGAAGAAACCAAAGAATGTGTGGCACAATGTTGTTAAAGTTAACCCGAGGGGAAATATTTCAGGAGAATATGTAGACGCGGAACCTACTCTTTTACAACAAGAAAATGATGATCATGTAATGCTGACTACAATTGAAGATCTCTTAGTCGAGAATTCACTACCAGGAGTAAATCCAGTAAATCTCGATTACGATATCGGCGATGCGGAACCAGATGACAAATTCCAGTGTAACTTATCCGATTCTGATGACGAAGATGCAGAAGGTGTAGCACCGTACTAATTATAAGAAGATTATATACTACCGATGTTATTTTATGTATTATTATGTTATGTGATATCTTAAGTTTTGTAATTTGTAATGGTCGTTTTTATTACAAGTTTGCTCTAATTATGTTACAAGTTTTTACAACTTTGGCTAATAAATAAGTTTTTATTATTCAGCAAAAACAAGACAATCTTGCAAACATAGCAACATGCACTGCAAGTATAATTTATGAGAAGCTCATCATCCGAAATATTAACTTAAAAACAAAAAAAATTGAAGTACGACACTACGACATGGAAGTTCCATGTGCCATTGCCGTCCATCTTCGATTTCTCTAGAAAGATCCATGGTACAAACAACCAAATAGCACTGCAAAAGGAGGCACATAAAGATACATTAGTCCTTAGGCTTTTCCTAGTGTGAGAATTGAAGATGGGTTGTTCTTCAATTTCACTTACCTGCAAGGGCTCACGTAGTACATAAGAGAGATTGGGTTTAACTTGATAGGCAGTGTTTCCCAACCAGAGGGTCATTGCAAACAGGATCGCACCTATTGGAATAACTGATGCTACATATCTGATACCTTACTTACGAACAAATAAAGAAAGATCATACTAATTGGTAAGAATAAAACACAAGACATACATTACAAGCACAAGACAGACATTACAAACTAAATGGAAATGTAGATGCCCTAATATATGCAAACTCTACTTAACATGTCAGGCTAGTAGAAGCACAATACTAATTTCTTACAAAACAGAGAGAATGCAAACCGGAAATCAACAATCATTCCAAATGCAACACACTTCAGGCCCTATAACAGACATTACACAATCATTTAAGCTTTAGCAATAACATATCTAACTTACACAATCATCATAGCCTTAACTATGCCACCAACAACGACAGCTAGCAAACACCCAAGAAAAACAACGATAACTAACTTCAGGAAGCTTGATTTGGCTGCATTGTAACGATCCTCAAACCTCTTCTCAAACTCGTCTTCATCAATCCCTAACCTACGCACCACCTTCGTCTCTTTGAGCTCGGTTTCAAGACATCCAATTCTACAATCCACTCGTTGTAACTCATCAGTAATTGCCTCATCAACCCACTTGAACACATGCTCATCATTCTTTAGCTGCATAAAACAGGATCAATCAACCTCATTCAAGCTTTATGAAGAACAAATCGCAAATATGAAAACATATATAAACCAATGCTCACCTTGAGTTGTGCAGCATAACCACACCGGTAGTATCGCCGGAATGGATTTGCATGAGATCGTGAAAATTTCGAGACAGTTCTCTGCCCAGACCAACAAATTTTAGGAAAGCCAATCACTTTTCCTCTTCCCTAGGGACCCCTTGATATTCCACTCGAACTTCCAGAAGAGTCACCCATGTTGAATCATAGACGAAAACAAGATATAGAGAGATTTTTGCTTCGATTTGCGATTTAGGGAACAATCTTGTTCTTCGATTTGCGATTTAAGTATTTTTGCTTCGATGTGCGATTTGCGTTGTAAGCCAAAGGGATTTTCAGGGTTTCACAAAGGGAAAGAAACGGCGTCGGGTTAGGGGATTTAAAATCGGCTTCATATTTTGACAATAAATAAAACCGTTGTTGTAAAACACTTGAATGAGTTACCTACCCCAGCAGTAATGCGCACCACACAACAGGCCAAGGTTTGAGTCTTGGGTGCGGGGTTATTCTCAAACCCTTTTTTTTTAATTTAATCGGGTTTGGAATCGGGTCTTAAATTGGTTAATGATTGGTTATTCTAAACCCATTTTTACAAAATTTAACCAGCCTAAAACAAACAGATGTTATCTCAACGTCTAAATTGCTCAATAACTTGCATTTGTCGCAATTAGAGTTTTAAAACTTGTTCTTCATAAGATTTGATTCATAGGAGAAATTGTTGATTAGCTTCAAAAGATGGGTTTGTTAACAAGAAACACTAAACCCTAAACACTAAACCCTAAACAATATACCCTAAACACTACACCCTAAACTCTAAACCCTAAACCCTAAACACTAAACGCTAAACCCTAAACCGGCCTAAAACAAACAGATGTTATCTCAACGTCTAACTTGCTCAATAACTTGCATTTGTCGCAATTAGAGTTTTAAAACTTGTTCTTCGTAAGATTTGATTCATAGGAGAAATTGTTGATTAGCTTCAAAAGATGGGTTTGTTAACAAGAAACACTAAACCCTAAACCCTAAATCATAAACCGGCCTAAACCCTAAACCGAGGGGAAACTGATGATTGGTTACCCTAAACCCTAAACACTAAACCCTAAACAAATGTACTCTAAACACTAAACCCTAAACACTAAACACCCGGGAAATTAACCCTAATTATGTAAAAATTAAAATTATTTAATGTTTTATAATGTTATTTAAGGTTAATTATGAAAAAATTAAAATTATTTTGAGTATTATAATGTTAATTATGGTTAATTATGAAAAAATTATAAAAATTTTGCTACTAATTACCTACTGATTAACGACTGATTGGGCCAAAAATAAAAAAAAATTCGGATCATTCACCTGGGAAATTAACCCTCCAAAATTTTGGGCCCAAATTTGGTTTCACCCGCGACAATTTTTGGCCCAAATCCCTTCGTATTTGCGAGTTGTAACCCTTAGACATTATCGAAACTCTCATCCCTCTTTTCTCTTCACCTCTCTCTGCGATTTGAAACCCTAATCGTCTTCCTCCTTCCTCGAGTGTGTCTCTCTTCGTCTTCCTCGATCTATCTCTCTTCGTCTTCCTCGATTTTGTCTCTCTCACTCTCGATTATCTGCTTCATCGAAGCTCTGTCTCTCTCACTCTCGAAAACATCTTATTCCTCGCTTCTCTCGAAAACCCTAATTCATCGTCTCCTTTTGCGATGGGTGGAAAGAGGAAGAATGTTCTTCTAGTGAAACCAACATCGTCGAGATCCAGACAGGCCAATCTATCCACTCGGTATGATTTCTCTCCAAAACCGCCATCAGAAACTGTCCGGCCGGTTCTCCCCAACAACAATCGTCCGTCTGTCAAAGATTACCCTCCACCGAGGAAGCTCTTTCCGACCTCAAATAGTCCGTCTAGATCATCTAATTCTGCTCAACCTCCACTGCGTGCATCGTCTGCAGATCCACACGCTCCACCTTCTGGAGCATCTTTGCGGGTTCAAACTCCGGCACCTGTTTATTCGGCGAATCGAGCAGCTCCAACGGTTGAAGATCTGCAATGCCCAGCTCAATCGAGTCAACACCATCCATCTGCAGCGCCTCAAGTTCAACCATCTCAATCGCCTCCATATCTAGCATCTCAATCTCATCACAGTTCTCAAGCCCAAAATTCCCACAACACAGTAGAAGAAGATGGAGGTTTCTCTAATGTCGAAGCTCCGATAGAGCCTAATCTCTCCCAAGACCAGATGGAGGCTCTGAACTAGCTGCTACTTGCGCCAAGGCCAAATAAAATCACCATTCTCGATCCCGATCTCGTCCAACCTAATTCAACATGGTAATTTCTTGCTTTCTTTGTTTGTGCTAAATTCTATGTTTAAATGTCTAAATTATATGTTTAAGTATCATCTTTTTGTTTTCTATTTAAGCTTTCCTCTAAGAACATTTTTAATTACTTGTTAATACAGCACATGTCAAGCTTGTATTATGTGTTTTAGGAGTCGTGGTTTTGAATAGTGAAGGATTCTAATGTGGAATTAGAGTAGTGGTCGAAATTTATCAATTACAGATTTCAACCGTTAATTCTCTTACTATTGTAAATGATTTTAACTACGAAAACAATTGGATTTTTATAGGTTTAAGAGATTAGTATGTTTTGGTTGTCGATAATTGTTCAAGATATATATTCTAATGCTTTGTGATAGTATCGATGATGTGTCATCATTCGGACTCAACCCTCACTACAAGAAAACACAGTTTTTGCGACTACCAAAATAGTCACAAAATAGTCGCAAATGACTCATTTGCGACTATTTTGGGACTAAAAAAAGTAGTCGCAAATATATGGTCGCTAAATAGAGTGGTCGCAAAACAGTCGCTATTTTGCGACAAATATGTNTGTGTGCCTAGGGAAAGAGTAGAACGATGGTTCGTTGAATTCGCGGTAACATTCTCTCCCATGTAACACCTAACTTATGTGTAATACATGTATGTGCTTTATATATACTAACACCAATCTTTCTTTTTTGTTTGTAGAAAAAACATAGATGGGATCCATCTTTTACAGGTTTGGTTCAAGGTCATTTCGAAGCCATACTTCAAGTTCGCTTGAAAGACATGGTGAGCTCTGCAAGGAGTAATGATGACCAACCTAGATGGATCACTGATAAGATATGGGAATAAATGAAAGCACACTGGAGGACTGATGAACAAATAACAAAGAGTACAACAACCTCAGCAGCTCGGATGTGTGACCGTAAAGGTCTCGGGCCTCACAAACATGCCTCTGGACAGAAGTCTTACCGCCAAATCGAACAAGAAATGTTAAGTCACTTGAAACTATTTTATGATATTTCAATCTGTGATTTTGTTATTTCTTGAGGCTTGATATTGAGGTTTATCTTTATTTTTTGAGAAATCATTAGACATCTTTGAGGCTTGATTACAGTGGTTGCTAATGGTCTTGGAAGTGTCGCAACTATTATGCATGAGCAACACTTCAAAGTTACAATCATAAGTTACCATGTTTTAGTGTATTAAGATGTATTATTTCCTTAGAAACCTTTGAGTATCCATTTCTCTTGTCAATCAATATTGTTCAGAACTGTATCTTGTGGAGTTCTTTCAATCTGTGATATTTTGTTATATTTCAATATGTGATTTTGTTATGCGGTATTTCAAGTTGACTGAGCTCTTTCTCGATTGGCTAATGGTGATCTAGCTACTCAGGTTTGTTGATTTCCTAATTTTTTTGTTTTGTTTCATCTACGACAAGGATTTTTTTTCCTGCATCGTCAGGCTGGATATTGAGGTTTATCTTTATTTCTTGAGAAATCATTAGACATCTTTGAGGCTTGATTACAGTGATTGCTAATGGTCTTGCAAGTGTAAGACTATTATGCATGAGCAACACTTCAAAGTTACAATCATAAGTTACCATTCAAGTTTACATCTGATTGATTTCCATGTCAGGTTGAGGAATTAGGCAGACCAGTGAGTTTCGGTGAGGTTTTCATCAGGGCTAATACGAAGAAGGATGGGACCTTTGCAGATAAAAAAGCTGAGCAAGTTGCTGAGCTCTATATGCAGAAAAAGCAAAAGAAGATGTCTACCCTCGAGTCTGGGACCACAGAGATTTCTGATGGTCGTCATCCACAGCTATCCATTGAAGAGGATAACGAGCTTTTTATTCAGGTTAACTGCTTCTTTCCCTAAGTTGTTATGTTTTGGATTTTGATTGATGATATAGTGTTTGGTATTAATTTTATTTCTTTTCTTTTCGTAGTCTACGTTCACAAACGATAGAGGAGACCTGTTTGGCATTGGAAGCCTCAAGAATCAGCTCAAGGGAAAGGGAAAACACCAGGAAACCTCTGCTTCTTTCCAGCATATGCAACAACAGCTTGAAGAGGCTCAAAGGAAATTGGAGGAAGAAGCTGCTCATATCTCCCAGCAAGAAGCAGATAATGCTCGACTTGCAGCTGCTCAAAAGGCCCACACCGCCGAGCTTGCGATTGTGAACAAGTTCTTGAAAACGGACAACCGATTCCTCGCTTTCCTTGCCCAAGAAACAGATGCAAATGGTCCATACTCTCCTATCCACTGATTTAGCTAACTTCTTTCTCCCTTCTCCCTTCTCACTTGAAACTTTAAACTTAAAACTTATGTTATCTTTTGGAAATGGAAAGAACTTGTTTTTCCATTTTGGTTTAGAACATGAAAGTTATGTTATTTTGTTGTATGAATTCGTAGCTTGGTGTATAATATTTGATGTTGGTGTTTATGTTTATCAGATTGTTTCAGTTCTGTTTAGAGTTTCAAGTTTTAATGCCAACCCAATTTAACTGCTAAACAAATTAAGAAGTCGTAGGTTTTCAGTAGCAAAAATAAAAAATAAACAGTCGGCAAACAGTCAGCAAAATGCCAAATATACAAAACGATGCTCATTTCAGTCGTAAATAAGTAGCAAAAATAGTAGGTAATCAGTCGTAACGCAGTCGTTATATTTTACGACTGATTACCGACTACCTAAGTAGTAGCAACCTACAGTCGCTATTCAGTCACTAATCGGTCGTTAATTTTTACGACTGATTACCGACTCCGGCTATCGTAGTAGCAAAATTCAGTCACTATTCAGTCACTAATCAGTCGTAAAAGTTTGCTACTGATTAGCAACTGAATAGTGACTGTCTGATATCAGTCGTAAATCAATAGCCATTTTGCGACTGATATTTTTTGCGACTAAACCTTTACCTACCGCATAAATTAGTCGGTAATCAGTCGTAACAATATGTTTTGCTACTGATTTTTGACTGTTTTGGCAGTAGGAAAAACGCTGTTTTGGTGTAGTGTAAACTTAGATCTACCCAATGCTCCAAATACCTTTGTTCTTAAATCTAAACCCCATGAAGTCTAAAACCTAAGCTACCCTTTTCAAAAGGCATTTTACCTTCATGCCCCACGTGTTTTCTTGTTTTTCCACTTCATCTTCTTCTTACTTAGGGGAATACTTTCTTCTCCATTGAACTTGTGGCTTAGTGCTCCCTTTTCTAGTTGCTTTAGCTCTTTTTTTTCTTCTTTCTTTGTGTTGCCTCATTTCTCATCACTTGATGCTTTTGCCAAATTTTTTGCTTCCTTCCTTTTTACTTTACACTTTGAGGCCAATTCTAACACTAAGAGCTATTCTTATGGCTTGTCACCAACCACTTCATATTTTTGCATTCCCCTTTTCGCTTTCTCCCCATCTTTTTCTTCCTTTCCACTTCACGCTTCCCACTCTCATCGTTTTCATCATTCGCATCCATTCATCCATCCTATCTAGCCTATCCTAGTCTAGCTCTTGATGTATGAGCTAGATCTACATGAAAACATATCCTTGTCGCCCTAAACCTAACATATTTTGCCAAGTTTGTTCGAAAGTAAGGCCTCACAATCACACACTAGAGTTTCAAGGCTTGAAGGATGCAACTAGGTGACTTCTTTTTGAGTTACAAAATTTCAAAAAAAATCGATTTTTATGAGTTTTCTATGCCATAGGTGAATGTATGATATGCATGAGACTCAATATGCGAAATCAAAAATAAGAATACAGAACACAATGTTAAATACCAGTCCCTCCCCCAAACTTAAATCACAACGTTTCGGTGTGAAAGACATTTAAGAGAGAAACAAAAACAAAAGATAAAAACAAAGACTCAAAAGAGAAGAGTTACTTACGAAGGAGGAGTGGTACTATGGGAATGGAGAGCTTCCCAACATCAAACACCGTTGTTGCTTTGCCAAGACCTTGCTACCATCACGAACCTTGAGACCACTTAGCAAAAACATTAAAAACACTTAAAAAGATAGAAAAATATTTACAAAGATAGACATGGGAATGTCTCCCAAATGTGCTTTGTTTAACGTCATTAAGCTCGACGTTTGTTACCCTTTTAGACGGGTGTGAGAGGAGTGTTAGCACTCCTTGGTGGGTCCTTGTATTCGAGAGTGATGATCTTGCTCATGAGCTCTTGAAGACCGGCTTGCCCTTTGTCTTTGATCTCCGGTGTGAGGGTTGCTTTAACCGAGGCAAAAGTCTTGGACCATCCCTTGCACTTGATCTTGTACTCAATCACCCCATCTTCATGTTTCCAAGGATTGAGAGTCGTGATGGAAGGTTGGTCTAGCATGGTCTTGTCCTCATCATTACCATAACCCAAACCTTGTTTTCCATGAGAATATACCTTCTTTTTACAAGCGCTTGGGGGTGAAGCCAAATCCATTGTCCCACAACTACCCACATACTCAACACGGATCTCATCATCCTCAATGGTAATTGTGCCACAAAGTCCATGTGATGGAGGCTTCATTGGGTAAATGAGCTTATCATTAACGTTCTTGAGCATTACCCTATTGTTTTTGAAATCCATGCTTGCACCGGTGGTATTGAGGAATGGAGTCCCAAGAAGGAGAGGTAGCTTTTTGGTTGGTTCCATCTCCATTACAATGAAGTATGTTGGTACAAGGCACTCTCCGATTTTGAGGGGATAGTCTACTACAAGGCCAAGTGGTTTCTTTGAAGAAGAATCTCCAAATGTGATGGTGGAGGGGTAATCCTCCATACTGTTAATCCCGAGACTCTTAACCATCTCCAATGACATGATGTTCACACTCGATCCCGGTAAATTCTCCATCTATCTTTAAATTCCCAAGTCTGGTTGAGCCTAAGTCTAGTCCCAAGCTTGAAAATCCCGTTAAATTCTCCATCTATCTTTAAATTCCCAAGAGAGCAAGAGATGGAGAATTTGCCGGGATTTTCAAGCTTGGGGATAGACTTAGGCTCAACCTCGTTATGCTTAGTGAATCAAAGATCACCATAAGCTCTTCCACTTTCTCTCGGTTCTCAAGTATGTTTTTGATGAACTTTTGGTGTTGTGGGACTTGAGACAAGCCACTCTCACTAGGCAAAGGACTTGCTCTAATCTTATCAATGTTTGCTTTGAAGCTTGAAAGAACTTTCTTTTGAGCCTTGGTGTGAAAACGACAGGGAAATGGAAGTGGAGTCTCATATGGAGAAGTTCCAATGCAAGAGATTTCTTTCCTAGATATCACATGTGTCTCAATGTTTTTCTTCTTAACCACGTCCTTGAGAGACTTCTCAACCTCCATTTGTATAGAGATCACTTGTTCTTCAACAAAGATCACATCATCTCCATTCCCATGGGTCACCCCCCCCCCCCAAACCTTGTTTCTCAATGTTCTCATTGAGCTTTGAGGGGACATCTCTAGGGGAAAGTTATTCGACTTGTGAACCATAGAGTAGAAGCTCAATTTCTCTAATAGCGGCTTCAATTTCATCATCGATTCATTTGAGGATATAGCGTTGCAATACTCCTTTGGGCTTTCATCGACCTTACCCTTGAGTTTCTCCATGGGTTTATAAGAAAGGGAACTTCCTTGAGCGCGTTTATTTTCAAACTTTGTGTTGAGATCGTTGTATGAGCAATCCACCTTAGTGTGAATCTCGGCTATCCTCTTATTCAAATCATTTGCTCCATTAGCTTGTCCCGTCAAGATTTGTTGAATCATACCCTTCATTTCGACATCTTGTTGTGTCGAATTGCTTTGGTACCTGTCTTGGTTTCCTTGGAATTGGTTCCGAGGAACAAACCCTTGTTGTCGAAAGTTGGATATTTGGTTATAGACTTAGTTTTGAGAGTTTTAGCAATTGGAGCCACCATTGAAGCCTTTGTTGTAACCGCCTTGTCCTCCCACAAAGTGAACTTTTTCTTTGTTTTCTATGCCACTACACCAAAACAGCGTTTTTCCTACTGCAAAAACAGTCGGGAATCAGTCGTAAAACACCCTGGTACGAGTGATTACCGACTGATTTTGCAGGTAGGTAAAGGTCTAGTCGCAAAATAAATCAGTCGTAAAATGGCTACTGAGTTACGACTGATATCAGGCAGTCACTATTCAGTCGCTAATCAGTAGCAAACTTTTACGACTGATTAGTGACTGAATGTTGCTACTACTACAGTTGTAGTCCGTAATCAGTCGTAAACATATACGACTGATTAGGGACTGAATAGCAACTGTTGATTGCTACTACTTAGGTAGTCGGTAATCAGTCGTGAAATATAACGACTGCATTACGACTGATTACCTACTATTTTTGCTACTTATTTACGACTGAAATGAGCATCGGTTTTGTATATCTTGGCATATTACGACTATTTACCGACTGTTTACAGACTGTTTACCAACTGTTTAATTTTTTTTTTGGCTACTGAAAACCTACGAATTCTTAATTTGTTTAGCAGTTAAATTGGGTTGGCAATAAAACTTGAAACTCTAAACTCTAAAAGTGAAACAATCTGATAAACATAAACATCAACATCAAATATTATACACCAAGCTACGAATTCATACAACAAAATAACATAACTTTCATGTTCTAAACCAAAATGGAAAAACAAGTTGTTTTGATTTCCAAAAGATAACATAAGTTTTAAGTTTAAAGTTTCAAGGGAGAAGGGAGAAAGAAGTTAGCTAAATCAGTGGAGAGGAGAGTATGGACCATCAGCATCTGTTTCTTGGGCAAGGAAAGCGAGGAAGCGGTTGTCCGTTTTCAAGAACTTGTT
>PKML01049734.1:1410649-1462777 GCA_002933935.1 Eutrema yunnanense
AACAGAAGTTAGTGTTTAGTTTGAGAGAATGTTACCGCGAATTCAACGAACCATCGTTCTACTCTTTCCCTAGGCACAGAAGATAAAATGTAGTAGGGGCCATCAAACTTATTAGTGAAATAGTTTGTAACCTGCCTGGTCAGTGAGGATCGATCAAAACCAAACCTACAAAAACCAAAGCACACAGTATCATGTAGGGTTGAGTCCGAATGATGACACAACATCGATACTATCACAAAGCATTAGAATATATATCTTGAACAATTATCGACAACCAAAACATAAGAATCCTTCACTATTCAAAACCAGGACTCCTAAAACACATAATACAAGTTTGACATGTATTAACAACTAATTAAAAAGAAAGCAAGAAATTACCATGTTGAATTAGGCTGGACGAGGTCGGGATCGAGAATGGTGATTATTTTCGGCCTTGGCGCAAGTAGCAGCGAGTTGAGAGCCTCCATCTGGTCTTGGGAGAGATTAGGCTCTATCGGAGCTTCGACATTAGGGAAACCTCCATTTTCTTCTACTGTGTTGTGGGAATTTTGGGCTTGAGAACTGTGATGAGATTGAGATGCTAGATATGGAGGCGATTGATATGGTTGAACTTGAGGCGCTGCAGATGGAGGTTGTTGACTCGATTGAGTTGGGCGTTGCGGATCTTCAATCGTTGGAGCTGCTCGATTCGCGGAATACACAGGTGCCGGAGTGTGAACCGCTGGAGATGCTCCAGAAGGTGGAGCGTGTGGATTTGCAGACGATGCACGCAGTGGAGGTTGAGCAGAATGAGATGATGTACACAGACTATTTGAGGTCGGAAAGAGCTTCCTCGGTGGAGGGTAATCTCTGACAGACGGACGATTGTTGTTGGGGAGAACCGGCGGGACGGTTTCTGATGGAGGTTTTGGAGAGAAATCATACCGAGTGGGTAGATTGGCCGGTCTGGCTCTCGATGCTGTTGGTTTCACAAGAATAACATTCTTCCTCTTTCCACCCATCGCAGAGTGAGAGAGACATAATCGAGGAAGACAAAGAGAGACAGAATCGAGGAAGACAAAGAGAGACAGATCGAGGAAGACGAAGAGAGACAGAATCGAGGAAGGAGGAAGACGAAGAGAGACAGAATCAAGGAAGGAGGAAGACGATTAGGGTTTCAAATCGCAGAGAGAGGGTTTCGTATCTGAAACAAAATTTGGGCCAAAAATTGTCGTATCTGAAACAAAATTTGGGCCCAAAATTTTGGAGGGTTAATTTCCCGGGTGAATGATCCGAAATTTTTGTTTTTTTTGGCCCAATCAGTCGTTAATCAGTAGGTAATTAGTAGCAAAATTTTTTTAATTTTTTTATATTTTTTCATAATTAACCATAAACAACATTATAATACACAAAATAACTTTAATTTTTCATAATTAACCTACATCTTTTGAAGTTATTCAAAACTTTCTCTTATGAATCAAATCTTATGAACAAGTTTTAAAAATCTTATTGCGACATATGCAAGTTATTGAGCAAGTTAGACGTTGAGATAACATATGTTTTGGTCTAGGCCGGTTTAGTGTTTAGGGTTTAGTGTTTAGGGTATAGGGTTTAGTCTTTAGGGTTTAGTCTTTAGGGTTTAGCCCGATTTAGGATTTAGTGTTTAGGGTTTAGTGTTTAGCGTATAGGGTTTAGTCTTTAGGGTTTAGGGTTAAGCCCGATTTAGGGTTTAGTCTTTAGGGTTTAGTGTTTAGCCCGATTTAGGATTTAGTGTTTAGGGTTTAGTGTTTAGGGTTTAGCCCGATTTAGTATTTAATGTTTCTTGTTAACAAACCCATCTTTTGAAGCTAATCAACACTTTCTCTTATGAATCAAATCTTATGAAGAACAAGTTTTAAAAATCTTATTGCGACATATGCAAGTTATTGAGCAAGTTAGACGTTGAGATAACATCTGTTTGGTCTAGGCCGGTTTAGGGTTTACCGTTTAGTGTTTAGGGTACATTGTTTAGGGTTTAGTGTTTAGCGTATAGGGTTTAGTCTTTAGGGTTTAGCCCGATTTAGTATTTAATGTTTCTTGTTAACAAACCCATCTTTTGAAGCTAATCAACACTTTCTCTTATGAATCAAATCTTATGAAGAACAAGTTTTAAAAATCTTATTGCGACATATGCAAGTTATTGAGCAAGTTAAACGTTGAGATAACATCTGTTTGGTCTAGGCCGGTTTAGGGTTTACCGTTTAGTGTTTAGGGTACATTGTTTAGGGTTTAGTGTTTAGGGTATAGTGTTTAGGGTATAGAATCCGATTGCAGACCGGATTAATTTTTTTTAAATGGGTTTAGAAAAAGCAATCATTAACCCAATTTAAGACCCGATTAGGATCCGATTCCATACCCGATTAAATTTAAAAAAAAAGGTTTGAGAATAACTCCGCACCCGAGACTCGAATCGTGGCCTGCTGTATAGTGCGTGTTACCGCTGGGCTAGGTAACTCATTCGTGTTTTAGACAACAATGATTTTATTTATTGTCAAAAATTGAAGCCGATTTTAAATCCACTAACCCGACGCCGTTTCTTTCCCTTTGTGAAACCCTGAAAATCCCTTTGGCTTACATCGTCGCACATCGAAGCAAAAAAACCTAAATCGCAAATCGAAGAACAAGATTGTTCCCTAAATCGCAAATCGAAGCAGAAATCTCTCTATATCTTGTTTTCGTCTATGATTCAACATGGGTGACTCTTCTGGAAGTTCGAGTAGAACATCAAGGGGTCCCTGGGGAAGAGGAAAAGTGATTGGATTTCCAAATATTTGTTGGTGTGGGCAGAGAATCGTCTCGAAGTTTTCACGATCTGATGCGAATCCATTCCGGCGATACTACCGGTGTGGCTATGCTGCACAACTGAAGATGAGCATTGGTTTAGTTATGTTTTCATATTCGCCATTTGTTCTTTATAAAGCTTGAATGAGTTTGATTCATCCTGTTTTATGCAGCTAAATAATGATGAGCATGTGTTCAAGTGGGTTGATGAGGCAATTACTGATGAGTTACAATGACTGGATTGTAGAATTGGATGTCTTGAAACCGAGCTCAAAGAGATGAAGGTGGTGCGTAGGTTGGGGATTGATGAAGATGAGTTTGAGAAGAGGTTTGAGGATCGTTACAATGAAGCCAAATCAAGCTTCCTGAAGTTAGTTATCGTTGTTCTTCTTGGGTGTATGCTAGCTGTCGTTGTTGGTGGCATAGTTAAGGCTAGGATGACTGTGTAAGTTAGATATGTTATTGCTAAAGCTTGAATGATTGTGTAATGTCTGTCTTGTGCTTGTAATGTCTGTCTTGTGCTAGGATGATTGTTGATTTCCGGTTTGCATATATTGGGGCATCTGCATTTCCATTTAGTTTGTAATGTATGTCTTGTGCTTGGAATGTCTGTCTTCTGCTTTATTGATAGGCAATTAGTATGATCTTTCTTTATATGTTCGTAAGTAAGGTATCAGATATGTAGCATCAGTTTGCAATGACCCTCTTGTTGCAATGAACCTGTTACCAATATGTAGCATCAGTTTGCAATGAACCTGTTACCTATACGTGCGATCCTGTTTGCAATGACCCTCTGGTTGGGAAACACTGCCTATCAATTCTCACACTATGAAAATCAGTTAAGTTATTCTCTCTTATGTACTGCAGGTAAGTGAAATCGAAGAACAACCCATCTATGTATTCTCACACTATGAAAAGGCTAAGGACTAATGTATCTTTATGTGCCTCCTTTTACAGTGCTATTTGCTTGTTTGTACCATGGATCTTTCTAGAGAAATCAAAGATGGACGGCAATGGAAGATGGACGGCAATTTTTTATGTGCCATCTATGTTTGAAAGCCTAAGGACTAACGTAATTAAAATTTTTTTTTTTTGTAAGTTAACTTGTAACATAATTAGAGCAAACTTGTAATAAAAACTTATTTATTAGCCAAAGTTGTAAAAACTTATTTATTAGCCAAATTTGTAAAAACTTGTAACATAATTAGAGCAAACTTGTAAAAAAAACCACCATTACAAATTACAAAACTTAAGATATCACATAACATAATTAGTACGGTGCTACACCTTCTACATCTTCGTCATCAGAATCGGATAAGTTACACTGGAATTCGTCAGCTTGTTCCGCATCGCCAACATCGTAATCGAGATTTACTGGATTTACTCGTAGTTGTGAATTCTCGACTACAAGATCTTCAATTGTAGTCAGCATTACATGATCATCCGTTTCTTGTTGTAAAAGAGTAGGTTCCGCGTCTACATATTCTCCTGAAATATTTCCCCTCGGGTTAACTTTAACAACATTGTGCCACACATTCTTTGGTTTCTTCTTGTATGGGTAAGAGATATAACAAACTTGATCCGCTTGAGAGGCTGTGCAATATCAATGTATAAAATCAGACATATATATAGGGTATCAAGAAAGTGATAAACGAGCGAACGTACCCAGAATAAATGGTTCGTATTTATTGTAGCTTTTCGATGGAAGAATGTCTACAATGCCACCATTGCCAATCCGAGTGCCTCTACCGATCACAGGGTCGTACCACTTACACTTAAAAAGTGTGATTCTCAAATTAACCACCCCCTCATACTCGAGTTCTATGATATCAGTTAAGATACCGTGGAAATCAGCTCTGTCAGCTGCATTGCTGTAATTCTCTCCAGTAACACATACACCATAGTTACATGTCTTTCTTCCCGCACTGTTATTCTGGGTATGAAACAAATATCCTCTTGTATAGTAGATGGGCCAAGTTTTGGCCCTTTTCAGGGGTCCATGAATAATGTCGTGCACCCACGTTGGAAACGGAGTTGTGGCCTTCCAGTAAGAAACCTGCATATGAAAAGTCAATATAAAATATATTGAAGTACCAATAGTCAGATATCAAAAACATATAGACATACATATTCTTGGATCCATGAAGGATATTCTTCAGCTCTTTTCGCCAGGATTTCTTTTTCAGAGAGGTCCGGATATTGTGTACTAATAAAATCTTCGAAGAAACTATGTAACACCATAAAAATATATGAGAAATCGAGTATGGACTATAAAACATTTTAAGTTAAAGCCATTACAACTTATACCTCTCAAGTGGCTCGAAATAACCACAATTTCGCAAAACATATGCATGTGCGCATCGATAGTCTTTATCTAGAAGCCAGATTTCCTGCATTTCGCCACTAGGCCGACCTACGTGAGTAAATATATCGGGGACTCCATCGAAATGATATTCGGGGACTTCACCTTCAGCAAATCGCCTTGACCTGACCAAAGTAGTGAAAATCTTTTTATAAAAGCTACAGGCGTATATATACCAAATGGCTTAATGAACATGTGAATAGTTATAGCTTTTACCTTGATTTCGTTTGTATACTCGAGGGAAAATAGTGCTCTGTAAAATAAGATACCTCCTCCCTTAGATATGATTGAACAATCGATCCTGCTGCATATCTGTGGTTCTTTGCTTTCCCTTTCAACTTTTTGAAAAACCTTTCAAACGGGTACATCCACCTGTATTGCACGGGGCCTCCTAATTCAGCTTCGTAGGGGAGATGTATAGGTAGGTGCTCCATCACGTCGAAAAAGGATGGTGGAAAGATCTTTTCCAAATTGCATATGATTAAAACTATGTTTTGTTTAAGAATTTGGACGCGACTTTTCTGCAAAGTTCTCGAACATAAGTCCCGGAAAAATGCTCCAACCCCTACAATAAAAATTGAAACATCAAATAGTTAATACAAATTACGATAATCATATTTACATAATTTATTTTCCTAAAACAATAAATTATAAGTAATTAATTAGTACCTGATAACGCAGTGTGGACGTTCCGGTCTAGTAGTTCTGCAAAGATAAATGGAAGTAGCCGCTCCATAAAAACATGGCAGTCATGACTCTTCATCCCATAAAACTTTTCATTCGCCAGATCAGCACAACTAGCTAAGTCTGAATCATAACCATCTGGGAATTTTACCGATTTTTTCACGTATTCCAATAAACTTCTTCTGGCTTCGTCTGTCAATGAGTATTCAGGAAAAGGGGCTCTACCATCATCATCACTATGTAAGTGTGGCCGAGAACATAATTCTTCTATATCCAATCTTGACGGGATGGTGTCTTTCGATTTACCCTTCCCACGCATAAGAGTGTTCATGATGTTGTCAAAAAAATTCTTCTCTATATGCATCAAATCGAGATTATGTCGAAGAGTGAGCTCCCTCAAGTACGGCAATTCCCAAAATATGCTTTCTTTGTGCCAGTTATGCTCTTTCACAAAGCCAGGTTTCTTCTTATCATGACCGTTGCCACCAACATCCTCTGTTTTCGGTGGCTTTACACGTTTCAACCCGTATAAATAAATTTGCTCACTGGTTAAAGACACTGGTGGATAGTCTTTCTTAGCGTTTCTCTTCTTCAAAAAGTCTTTTGTATTCTTCCTTTGGGGATGATCATGAGGAAGAAATCTTCGGTGACAATCGAACCGACACGTCTTTCTTCCATGCTTAAGATAAAAAGACTGTGTATCTTCCATGCAAATTGGACAAGACAATTTGCCATGAGTGGTCCATCCTGATAACATGCCAAATGCCGGAAAGTCGCTTATCGTCCACAACAACACTGCTCTTAGTTTAAATTTTTGATTCAACGAGACATCATATGCATCGACTCCAGTAGACCACAGTTCTTTTAACTCATCAATGAGAGGTCGGAGGAAGATATCGAGACTAGCTCGAGGATGATTTGGCCCAGAATTCATAATTCTTAGAAACAAGTACTCCGTATTCATGCACATACCAGGGGGTAAATTATACGGAGTCAAGATCACGGGCCACAATGAATGATTTTTTGACATGCCAAATGGATTGAACCCATCTGTACACAATCCAAGATAGACGTTTCGGGGTTCTTCAGCAAACTGGGGATGTTGATGTTGAAAATATTTCCACTCCGCCCCATCAGACGGATGACACATTTCTTCCTCATTTGCTTCGTGCTCGGCGTGCCATCTCATTGCCGCTGCAATCTTCTCGCTCTGATACATTCTCTTTAATCTGTCAGCAATAGGCATATACCACATACGACTATATGGTACATTGGTCCTACGGTTTTGCTCGTTAGGCATCCATCTTTTTGAATTATAAAATCGACATTGATCTAACCGATCATCATCTTTCCAGAAGATCATACAATTGTTAATGCAAACATCAATTGCATGACATGGGAGCCCCAAATTGAGCATCAATTTGTCTGTCTCGTAATGTGAACCGGGTGCCTGGTTTCCTTCTGGTAAATAATCTGTCAAGATACCGCATACTGAATCCACTAACTTTTCACTCATATTATGATCTGCCTTATTTTGCATGATTCGAGCAGCTAAAGATAACTGCGAGTGACCTTCACGACAACCATCGTATAATGGAGTATTCGCTCCATCTAACAAGTTGTAGAATTTTTTTGAATGATTACGTACCGGTTCTTCTACATTTTGATAACTAACATCCTGATGATAGTAGTTATCAAAACTCACGCTATCACGAAACGCATCATTCACCATATCCACATATCTATCTTCTACTACATTACCCACATCATCACTCCCACTTACATGCGTCCTATCAACATAACTCGTTCCTAAATCCATATCCAGTTCTTCACCATGCTTATACCAAATATAATAATCTGGCATAAATCATCTACTATACAAATGTCTCAAAACTCTTGCACCGTGGATAAATTTCTCATTCTCGCAAACAAGACAAGGGCAGTGAAACATACCGCGATTTCTCTGCGCTAGAGGCTGGCTATTTACAAATGCCACAAATTGATCCACCCCCGCTGTGAACTCTACCGAGATATTTCCCGTCGCTTCATCGAACCTATTATACATCCACTCCCGGAAATTACCATAATTGTAATTTCCCGACATTCTAAGTTGAAAAACCTTATTCTCTCTTTGATTTGTGTTTATAAACTCTTTATTTGCTTTGTGTTTCTACAATTGTGACAAGAAAATTCGTGTATGGCAAATATATAGAAAATTTCCCGACTGCAAATCAAATTAGGTACACCAACCACCAAATGAATTCAACGTGTTTTACATCTACTTTTCGCTACTGTATTGCTACTGATTTGCTACTGTTCTACGACCCACCGAATTCGGTAGCAAATAAGTCGCTAAATTACTACTGATTAGCTACTGCATGTTTCCGACTACAATTCAGTCACTAAACAGTCTTAAACCTGCTACAAATTAACGACTGATATTTTTAGTCACTAAATACCTACTGATGTGCGACTGTTTTAAAATAGTCGCAAATCAGTCGGGTATCAGTAGCGTAACAGTCGTTAAATTTACCGACTGCCTAATCAGTAGCAACAATCAGTCGAAAAAACGCTGTTTTGGTGTAGTAGTGCAATCACCTACATAGTTCACTTGCCTTTGTGTGGCTTCCAAGACCTTGTCTAATTTCTCATTACGGGCATTCGTCTCCTTTCGTGCTCGTTCCACATACTCTCCACTTTCTCTCGAAGCTCTATCATAGTCCTCACCATAATTCTCATTACTTTGGGCAAGATTCTCAACAAGTTCTAGGCCTTCATCAACCTCTTTGCCCAAGAAGTTTCCATTGCTTTCTGTGTCAAGGAGCATCCTAAACTTGGGCAAGACATCTCGGTATAGAGTACTCAAAAGTGATGCATCGGAGAACCTGTGGTGAGGACATTGCATTGTGTAGCCCTTGAACTGTTTCCATGCTTCACAAAAGCTCTCATTCCCTTTTTGAGTAAAGCTCGGGATCTCATTCCTCAACCTCGACGTTCTCGTAGTAGAAAAGAACTTAGCCAAGAAGACTTTCTTGCATTCATCCCATCAGTTGATGGATCTGTGGGGTAAGTTTTTTTCCCATTGGTGAGCCGTTTCGCCAAGAGAGAATGGGGAAAGTCGAAGTTTTAGTGCATCCTCCGAGACACCATTCATATTTACCAACCCACATACTCAGTCGAAGTTGTCTAGATGATCAAGCGGATCCTCCAAAGATGAACCATGGAATGTGTTGCCTTGGATCATGGAGATTAAACTCGCTTTGATCTCAAAATTGTTATTCACCACAGGTGGTGGATGTATACCGTCACGATTTCCATGAGCATTCGGAGGATCACCGTTCCAATCACCCTCGATGCTCTATTAACATGAGCCGCCGCTTGTTGTTGCACATTAGCATCATGCCCACTGTTTCCAACCAAAGGTTCTTGTACATTATCCATACCCAACTTTTCAATGTGTTGAGCTCGTTCTCTTTCTCTCCTTGCTCTGATCCCACAACGCAAGAGATGTATGTCGTCTATTGGCTCAACAAGGTTTTGTCCACCACTAGCCCTTGTGTTCATACACCTATATGAGAAGAGAAAATTAGATAGAGAGATTAGTAAACAAATAAAATAAAAGCTTAATCTCAAAAAGAATCTAAATCCTATTGACTAAACAAGAACCTCAAATGGCAACGGCGCCAATTGATAAGTAGGATTTTTTCTTATGAATCAATTAATCCTTAAGATTACTCATATCATTGTAGTATTTAAGGTGTCAATCCAATTGGGGTTTAGTTTAATACAACAAGAATGCAAGAAACTCTCTAATGTAAGCTAACAACGTGGTTTTTGGTTTCAATTCTAGCAACCTAATTCAAATGTAACAAGTCAAACAAGAAACAAGACTAAATAAGCATTAAACAAGATTAACAAATTGATAAAGGCAAGCCCTCGGATGCGGTTATGGACTTTGGGGACTTTTATGATCAACATATTATGTCATTACACACAATCAATCAATTTTCCTTAGCCTAGAACACTTAAACAAGACTAATTCACTCTCATGGCACTAATCACTTTGCTAATTAACAAATCAAGAACACACTCTCATTTGTAAAAAGATAATCAACAAGCATTTATCATAAGTTCCAATAGCCATAATACTCCTTAAACAACAACTCTCATAGGCTAAGCAAGTAAAATCTCTTATTTAGTTCTTTGGAGAATTTCATCGAACACCTTGTGTGCATGAAATTCCCTACGATCTAGATTAACTCTCTCAAGCTTAATCTACCATTGTGAACTCTAAATAAGAGAGGTAAGATGCAAACTAAGCCCTAGACATCATAGATCTATCACGAAATCCCGAAATTCAACCCCATCCATGAGCTCTAAAAAGATTACTCACTAATCATGAAGAACACACCAAATCTCATGAAAGAGGTGTTGGTAATCATGATTAGAGAATAGAAAGATGAAAGATTAGAAGAGATTAAGAAACTTAGAAGCTTAAAACTTAGATTGGATAAAAATAAGATGAAGATACCTTTTACAAAAATTTAAAGAACACTTAAATAGGAGAGGTTTTTGCTTTAGAAAAATACTTAGAAAAATAAAGTTTGGATCTAAAATTAGATTTTCAAATACTTAAAGTTGTTTGGGCGGACCGGATCAATCCAAAACAAACCGGGTCTTGACCCGGCAGGGTCTGGGTCGTGCTGGTCTTGGTGGTCTGTACCGACCAGACTTGGGCCAGTATAGGTGGGTCGGTACTGAAACTTGTGCCTAACTCGTTTGGGCGCCATATAGACATGTCCCTGCTAAATCTGTTGTATCTTTCGAACCAATGTTCATAATGACTTGCAACCACCTCCAATCTAACTCAATTATCCACTACTTTCATGAAGACCGTGGTAGCTAAATCCGATTAGAAACCTTTTGTCTGAGTTTATCTTTCAAGCACTCCAGGTGACATAAGTGGGATTTGAATTTGGATTGAGATACTTGTAGAGGAGAGGCGTGCCAGGTGTAGTTTGAGCGGCACTGTGGGGCGGTACAGGTCACTGTGCTGATGCCAGTCAAGTGTTGGCTGGTATGGTCGCCTAGAAACTCCATTTTCTTCTAGTCTCCTCTTCATGACTCCTTTGCGAGCCAGACGCACATGTGGTCAGTTAAAGGATGATAATCTTTGCAGTTCATCTCCGAATGACCTGAAACCAACGCCATTATGAAACTAACTCAATTCTATATGACTATTATTAAAAGGTCAAGAGTTTACTCCAACGGGAAGGCCTTCGTATGGATCGATCTTTCTGGTACTTCGGACTGGTAGCAGAGTACCGCATGGGAACTGGCCGGTACGAGAAAAAGAAGTGAGCCGATATTCGTCACTGCGTCCATACCGGATGGACAGTGACAGATGGATGTTGGCCGGTACATTGGCCTAGAAATGGCCCTTTTTCCTTTAGCCTTCTTCTCTTGCTTCAAGATCGAGTGTGCTCGATTTCAAGTTCTCCAATCACCTCCAAGATGCCTCCAATTACCTAGAAACACTCTAATTTGTGCAAGACTCACTGGGACCTAATGAAAACTATCTAAACTCTAAATGAGAACAAAACATCAAAGAAATGCTAAGAAACACATGCATGAGACTCAAAATACCTAGATAAATGCATGTTAAAAAGAGTAAAATATGAGAATATCAACTCCCCCAAACTTATTCATTTGCTTGTCCTCAAGCAAACAAACAAGAAAAAGAAGAGAGAGAGAGACATGAAGATGGGAGCTAGAATCCAAAAACATCAACAAAAGAAGTCAAGCTCAATGTCCTAGTTGGTAATTCTAAAATGCATTCAAGTTAACCTTACTCCAAAAGAGTTAGCCATGCCTATCTCCACGCGAATCAAATCCAAGTTTCAACGTACACAAGCATTCAAATTACCAAACCCTTTGACATTCATTAGTTTGTTTCAAGTGAATCATATTCATGCACAATAAGTGAATTCATTTGGCTAAGGGATAGGGTCTTGAGATGAAGATGATCTAAAACATATGCGGATAGTCAAATGCACCGGATCACTCTATGAAAGAACAAACTTCGGCAAAATGTTAAAGGTAAAATACAATCAATGCATACAAAGATAAACTTACATCTACCCAATGCTCCAAATACTTTTGTCCTTAAATCTAAACCCCATGAAGTCTAAAACCTAAGCTACCCTTTTCAAACGGCATTTTACCTTCATGCCCCACGTGCTTTCTTGTTTCTCCACTTCATCTTCTTCTTACTTAGGGGAATACCTTCTTCTCCATTGAACTTGTGGCTTAGTGCTCCCTTTTCTAGTTGCTTTAGCTCTTCTTTTTCTTCTTTCTTTGTGTTGCCTCATTTTTCATCACTTGATGCTTTTGCCAAATTTTTTGCTTCCTTCCTTTTTACTTTACACTTTGAGGCCAATTCTAACACTAAGAGCTATTCTTATGGCTTGTCACCAACCACTTCATATTTTTGCATTCCCCTTTTCGCTTTCTCCCCATCTTTTTCTTCCTTTCCATTTAACGCTTCCCACTCTCATCGTTTTCATCATTCACATCCATTCATCCATCCTATCTAGCCTATCCTAGTCTAGCTCTTGATGTATGAGCTAGATCTACATGCAAACATATCCTTGTCGCCCTAAACCTAACATATTTTGCCAAGTTTGTTCGAAAGTAAGGCCTCACAATCACACACTAGAGTGTCAAGGCTTGAAGGACGGTTTAGTTAAGGGTGTGGTAAACCGTTCCAAAGATGAGAATCGGCTATTTGAGCTAACAAGAATGGTAAAAAGGGAAAGATAGCCCAAATATGTATATTGGTATCCATGATGAATTCACTTATGAGATGCACAAACATAATAATTAAAATGACAAGATTAAGGTTCTCATTATATAGGGTTGGGATCAATTCAAAGCTTGCTTCAATTAAAACATGAACATAGAGACACAAGATCAAAGCATGGTTCTTCCTTACTCTCTAACCAACTTGAATGCATTAGACAACTACAAACTAGGGCATTGAACTAACTCCTTAAGTTGATACTTTACAAAGAAAGGCTCATCATTTCTCCCAATGCAATATGCAATGCATCCTATATGAACATTAGACTCAATCCTACACATGAGATGCAACTAGATGACTTCTTTTTGAGTTACAAAATTTCAAAAAAATTTTGATTTTTATGAGTTTTCTATGCCATATGTGAATGTATGATATGCATGAGACTCAATATGCAAAATCGAAAATAAGAATAAAGAACACAATGTTAAATACCGGTCCCTCTCCCAAACTTAAATCACAACGTCTCGGTGTGAAAGACATTTAAGAGAGAAACAAAAACAAAAGATAAAAACAAAGACTCAAAAGAGAAGAGTTACTTTTAAAGGAGGAGTGGTACTATGGGAATGGAGAGCTTTCCAACATCAAACACCGTTGTTGCTTTGCCAAGACCTTGCTACCATCACGAACCTTGAGACCACTTAGCAAAAACATTAAAAAAACACTTAAAAAGATAGAAAAATATTTACAAAGATAGACATGGGAATGTCTCCCAAATGTGCTTTGTATAACGTCATTAAGCTCGACGTTTGTTACCCTTTTAGACGGGTGTGAGAGGAGTGTTAGCACTCCTTGGTGGGTCCTTGAACTCGAGAGTGATAATCTTGCTCATGAGCTCTTGAAGACCGGCTTGCCCTTTGTCTTTGATCTCCGTTGTGAGGGTTGCTTTAACCGAGGCAAAAGTCTTGGACCATCCCTTGCACTTGATCTTGTACTCAATCACCCCATCTTCATGTTTCCAAGGATTGAGAGTGGTGATGGAAGGTTGGTGTAGCATGGTCTTGTCCTCATCATTACCATAACCCAAACCTTCTTTTCCATGAGAATATACCTTCTTTTTACAAGCGCTTGGGGTGAAGCCAAATCCGTTGTCGCACAACTACCCACATACTCAACTCTTTCAACACGGATCTCATCATCCTCAATGGTAATTGTGCCACAAATCCCATGTGATGGAGGCTTCATTGGGTAAAGGAGCTTATCATTAACGTTCTTGAGCATTACCCTATTATTTTTGAAATCCATGCTTGCACCGGCGGTATTGAGGAATGGAGTCCCAAGAAGGAGAGGTAGCTTTTTGGTTGGTTCCATCTCCATTACAATGAAGTCTGTTGGTACAAGGCACTCTTCGATTTTGAGGGGATAGTCTTCTACAAGGCCAAGTGGTTTCTTTGAAGAATAATTTCCAAATGTGATGGTGGAGGGGTAATCCTCCATACTGTTAATCCCGAGACTCTTAACCATCTCCAAAGACATGATGTTCACACTCGATCCCGGTAAATTCTCCATCTATCTTTAAATTCCCAAGTCTGGTTGAGCCTAAGTCTAGTCCCAAGCTTGAAAATCCCGGTAAATTCTCCATCTATCTTTAAATTCCCAAGAGAGCAAGAGATGGAGAATTTGCCGGAATTTTCAAACTTGGGGATAGACTTAGGCTCAACCTCGTTATGCATAGTGAATCAAAGATCACCATAAGCTCTTCCACTTTCTCTCGGTTCTCAAGTATGTTTTTGATGAACTTTTGGTGTTGTGGGACTTGAGACAAGTCACTCTCACTAGGCAAAGGTGCTCTAATCTTATCCATGTTTGCTTTGAAGCTTGAAAGCACTTTCTTTTGAGCGTTGGTGTGAAAACGACCGGGAAATGGAAGTGGCGTCTCATATGGAGAAGGTCCAATGCAAGAGGTTTCTTTCCTAGATATCACATGCGTCTCAATGTTTTTCTTCTTAACCACGTCCTTGAGAGACTTCTCAACCTCCATTTGTATAGAGATCACTTGTTCTTCAACAAAGATCACATCATCTCCATTCCCATGGGTCACCCCCCCCCCCAAAACTTGTTTCTCAATGTCCTCATTGAGCTTTGAGGGGACATCTCTAGGCGAAAGTTCTTCGACTTGTGAACCATAGAGTAGAAGCTCAATTTCTCTAATAGCGGCTTCAATTTCATCATCGATTCATTTGAGGATATAGCGTTGCAATACTCCTTTGGGCTTTCATCGACCTTACCCTTGAGTTTCTCTATGGGTTTATAAGAAAGGAAACTTCCTTGAGCGCGTTGATGATCCAAATGGTTGATTATATAAGATAGATTTTCAAACTTTGTGTTGAGATCGTTGTATGAGCAATCCACCTTAGTGTGAATCTCGGCTATCCTCTTATTCAAATCATTTGCTCCATTAGCTTGTCCCGTCAAGATTTGTTGAATCATACCCTTTATTTCGACATCTTGTTGTGTCGAATTGCTTTGGTACCTGTCTTGGTTTCCTTGGAATTGGTTCCGAGGAACAAACCCTTGTTGTTGAAAGTTGGATATTTGGTTATAGACTTGGTTTTGAGAGTTTTAGCAATTGGAGCCACCATTGAAGCCTTTGTTGTAACCGCCTTGTCCTCCCACAAAGTGAACTTTTTCTTTGTTTTCTATGCAATCACCTACATAGTTCACTTGCCTTGGTGTGGTTCCAAGACCTTGTCTAATTTCTCATTAAGGGCATTCGTCTCCTTTCGTGCTCGTTCCACATACTCTCCACTTTCTCTCGAAGCTCTATCATAGTCCTCACCATAATTCTCATTACTTTGGGCAAGATTCTCAACAAGTTCTAGGCCTTCATCAACCTCTTTGCCCAAGAAATTTCCATTGCTTTCTGTGTCAAGGAGCATCCTAAATTTGGGCAAGACACCTCGGTATAGAGTACTCAAAAGTGATTAATCGGAGAACCCGTGGTGAGGACATTGCATTATGTAGCCCTTGAACTGTTTCCATGCTTCACAAAAGCTCTCGTTCCCTTTTTGAGTGAAGCTCGGGATCTCATTCCTCAACCTCGATGTTCTCTTAGTAGAAAAGAACTTAGCCAAGAAGACTTTCTTGCATTCATCACATGAGTTGACGGATCTGTGGGGTAAGTTTTTTTCCCATTGGTGAGCCGTTTCGCCAAGAGAGAATGGGGAAAGTCGAAGTTTTAGTGCATCCTCCGAGACACCATTCATATTTACCAACCCACATACTCGGTCGAAGTTGTCTAGATGATCAAGCGGGTCCTCCAAAGATGAACCATGGAATATGTTGCCTTGGATCATGGAGATTAAACTCCCTTTGATCTCAAAATTGTTATTCACCACAGGTGGTGGATGTATATCGTCACGATTTCCATGGGCATTAGGAGGATCACCGCTCCAATCACCCTCGATGCTCTATTAACATGACCCGCCGCTTGTTGTTGCACATTAGCATCATGCCCATTGTTTCCAACCAAAGGTTCTTGTACATTATCCATACCCAACCTTTCAATGTGTTGAGCTCGTTCTCTTTCTCCCCTTGCTCTGATCCCACAACGCAAGAGATGTATGTCGTCTATTGGCTCAACAAGGTTTTGTCCACCTCTAGCCCTTGTGTTCATACACCTATATGAGAAGAGAAAACTAGATAGAAAGATTAGTAAACAAATAAAATAAAAGCTTAATCTCAAAAAGAATCTAAATCCTATTGACTAAACAAGAACCTCAAATGGCAACGGCGCCAATTGATAAGTAGGATTTTTTCTTATGAATCAATTAATCCTTAAGATTACTCATATCATTGTAGTATTTAAGGTGTCAATCCAATTGGGGTTTAGTTTAATACAACAAGAATGCAAGAAACTCTCTAATGTAAGCTAACAACGTGGTTTTTGGTTTCAATTCTAGCAACCTAATTCAAATGTAACTGGTCAAACAAGAAACAAGACTAAATAAGCATTAAACAAGATTAACAAATTGATAAAGGCAAGCCCTTGGATGCGGTTATGGACATTGGGGACTTTTATGATCAACATAAGATGTCATTACACACAATCAAGCAATTTTCCTTAGCCTAGAACACTTAAACAAGACTAATTCACTCTCATGGTACTAATCACTTTGCTAATTAACAAATCAAGAACAAACTCTCATTTGTAAAAATTTAATCAACAAGCATTAATCATAAGTTCCAATAGCCATAATACTCCTTAAACAACTACTCTCATAGGCTAAGCAAGTAAAATCTCTTATTTAGTTCTTAGGAGAATTTCATCGAACACCTTGTGTGCATGAAATTCCCTATGATCTAGATTAACTCTCTCAAGCTTAATCTAGCATTGTGAACTCTAAATAAGAGAGGTAAGATGTAAACTAAGCCCTAGACATCATAGATCTATCACGAAATCCCGAAATTCAACCCCATCCATGAGCTCTAAAAAGATTACTCACTAATCATGAAGAACACACCAAATCTCATGAAAGAGGTGTTGGTAATCATGATTAGAGAATAGAAAGATGAAAGATTAGAAGAGATTAAGAAACTTAGAAGCTTAAAACTTAGATTGGATAAAAATAAGATGAAGATACCTTTTAAAAAAATCTAAAGAACACTTAAATAGGAGAGGTTTTTGCTTTAGAAAAATACTTAGAAAAATAAAGTTTGGATCTAAAATTAGGTTTTTCAAATATTTAAAGTTGTTTGGGAGGACCGGATCAATCCAAAACAAACCGGGTATGGGTCGTGCTGGTCTTGGTGGTCTGTACCGACCAGACTTGGGCCAGTATAGGTGGGTCGGTACTGAAACTTGTGCATAACTCGTTTGGGCGCCATATAGACATGTCCCTGCTAAATCTGTTGTATCTTTTGAACCAATGTTCAGAATGACTTGCAACCACCTCCAGTCTAACTCAATTATCCACAACTTTCATGAAGACCGTGGAAGCTAAATCCGATTAGAAACCTTTTGTCTGAGTTTATCTTTCAAGCACTCCAGGTGACATAAGTGGGATTTGAATTTGGATCAAGATACTTGTAGAGGAGAGGCGTGCCGGGTGAAATTTGAGCGGCAGTGTGGGGCAGTACAGGTCACTGTACTGATGCCAGTCAAGTGTTGGCTGGTATGGTCGCCTAAAAACTCCATTTTCTTCTAGTCTCCTCTTCATGACTCGTTTGCGAGCCAGACGTACATGTGGTCAGTTAAAGGATGATAATATTTGCAGTTCATCTCCGAATGACCTGAAACCAACGCCATTATGAAACTAACTCAATTCTATATGACTACTACTAAAAGGTCAAGAGTTAACTCCAACGGGAAGGTCTTCGTATGGATCGATCTTTCTGGTACTTCGGACTGGGAGCAGAGTACCGCATGGGAACTGGCCGGTACGAGAAAGAGAAGTGAGCCGGCATTCGTCACTGCACCCATACCGGCTGGACAGGGATAGATGGATGTTGGCCGGTACATTGGCCTAGAAATGGCCCTTTTTCCTTTAGCCTTCTTCTCTTGCTTCAAGATCGAGTGTGCTCGATTTCAAGTTCTCCAATCACCTCCAAGATGCCTCCAAGTACCTAGAAACACTCTAATTTGTGCAAGACTCACTGGGACCTAATGAGAACTATCTAAACTCTAAATGAGAACAAAACATCAAAGAAATGCTAAGAAACGCATGCATGAGACTCAAAATACCTAGATAAATGCATGTTAAAAAGAGTAAAATATGAGAATATCAACTCTCCCAAACTTATTCATTTGCTTGTCCTCAAGCAAACGAACAAGAAAAAGAAGAGAGAGAGACATGAAGATGGGAGCTAGAATCCAAAAACATCAACAAAAGAACTCAAGCTCAATGTCCTAGTTGGTAATTCTAAAATGCATTCAAGTTAACCTTACTCCAAAAGAGTTAGTCATGCCTATCTCCACGCGAATCAAATCCAAGTTTCAACGTACACAAGCATTCAAATTACCAAACCCTTTGACATTCATTAGTTTGTTTCAAGTGAATCATATTCATGCACAATAAGTGAATTCATTTGGCTAAGGGATAGGGTCTTGAGATGAAGATGATCTAAAACATATGCGGATAGTCAAATGCACCGGATCACTCTATGAAAGAACAAACTTCGGCAAAATGCTAAAGGTAAAATACAATCAATGCATACAAAGATAAACTTACATCTACTCAATGCTCCAAATACTTTTGTCCTTAAATCTAAACCCCATGAAGTCTAAAACCTAAGCTACCCTTTTCAAAAGGCATTTTACCTTTATGCCCCACGTGCTTTCTTATTTCTCCACTTCATCTTCTTATTACTTAGGGGAATACCTTCTTCTCCATTGAACTTGTGGCTTAGTGCTCCCTTTTCTAGTTGCTTTAGCTCTTCTTTTTCTTCTTTCTTTGTGTTGCCTCATTTCTCATCACTTGATGCTTTTGCCAAATTTTTTGCTTCCTTCCTTTTTACTTTACACTTTGAGGCCAATTCTAACACTAAGAGCTATTCTTATGGCTTGTCACCAACCACTTCATATTTTTGCATTCCCCTTTTCGCTTTCTCCCCATCGTTTTCTTCTTTTCCACTTCACGCTTCCCACTCTCATCGTTTTCATCATTCACATCCATTCATCCATCCTATCTAGCCTATCCTAGTCTAGCTCTTGATGTATGAGCTAGATCTACATGCAAACATATCCTTGTCGCCCTAAACCTAACATATTTTGCCAAGTTTGTTCGAAAGTAAGGCCTCACAATCACACACTAGAGTTTCAAGGCTTGAAGGACGGTTTAGTTAAGGGTGTGGTAAACCGTTCCAAAGATGAGAATCGGCTATTTGAGCTAACAAGAATGGTAAAAAGGGAAAGATAGCCCAAATATGTATATTGGTATCCATGATGAATTCACTTATGAGATGCACAAACATAATAATTAAAATGACAAGATTAAGGTTCTCATTATATAGGGTTGGGATCAATTCAAAGCTTTCTTCAATTAAAACATGAACATAGAGACACAAGATCAAAGCATGGTTCTTCCTTACTCTCTAACCAACTTGAATGCATTAGACAACTACAAACTAGGGCATTGAACTAACTCCTTAAGTTGATACTTTACAAAGAAAGGCTCATCATTTCTCCCAATGCAATATGCAATGCATCCTATATGAACATTAGACTCAATCCTACACATGAGATGCAACTAGATGACTTCTTTTTGAGTTACAAAATTTCAAAAAAAATTTGATTTTTATGAGTTTTCTATGCCATATGTGAATGTATGATATGCATGAGACTCAATATGCAAAATCGAAAATAAGAATAAAGAACACAATGTTAAATACCGGTCCCTCTCCCAAACTTAAATCACAACGTCTCGGTGTGAAAGACATTTAAGAGAGAAACAAAAACAAAAGATAAAAACAAAGACTCAAAAGAGAAGAGTTACTTACAAAGAAGGAGTGGTACTATGGGAATGGAGAGCTTTCCAACATCAAACACCATTGTTGCTTTGCCAAGACCTTGCTACCATCACGAACCTTGAGACCACTTAGGAAAAACATTTAAAAAAAACACTTAAAAAGATAGAAAAATATTTACAAAGATATACATGTGAATGTCTCCCAAGTGTGCTTTGTTTAACGTCATTAAGTTCGACGTTTGTTACCCATTTAGACGGGTGTGAGAGGAGTGTTAGCACTCCTTGGTGGGTCCTTGAACTCGAGAGTGATGATCTTGCTCATGAGCTCTTGAAGACCGGCTTGCCCTTTGTCTTTGAGCTCCGGTGTGAGGGTTGCTTTAACCGATGCAAAAGTCTTGGACCATCCCTTGCACTTGATCTTGTACTCAATCACCCCATCTTCATGTTTCCAAGGATTGAGAGTCGTGATGGAAGGTTGGTCTAGCATGGTCTTGTCCTCATCATTACCATAACCCAAACCTTCTTTTCCATGAGAATATACCTTCTTTTTACAAACGCTTGGGGGTGAAGCCAAATCCGCTGTCGCACAACTACCCACATACTCAACTCTTTCAACACGGATCTCATCATCCTCAATGGTAATTGTGCCACAAAATCCATGTGATGGAGGCTTCATTGGGTAAAGGAGCTTATCATTAACGTTCTTGAACATTACCCTATTGTTTTTGAAATCCATGCTTGCACCGGCGGTATTGAGGAATGGAGTCCCAAGAAGGAGAGGTAGCTTTTTGGTTGGTTCCATCTCCATTACAATGAAGACATGATGTTCACACTCGATCCCGGTAAATTCTCCATCTATCTTTAAATTCCCAAGTCTGGTTGAGCCTAAGTCTATCTCCAAGCTTGAAAATCCCGGTTAATTCTCCATCTATCTTTAAATTCCCAAGAGAGGAAGAGATGGAGAATTTGCCGGAATTTTCAAGCTTGGGGATAGACTTTGGCTAAACCTCATTATGCTTAGTGAATCAAAGATCACCATAAGCTCTTCCACTTTCTCTCGGTTCTCAAGTATGTTTTGGATGAACTTTTGGTGTTGTAGGACTTGAGACAAGTCACTCTCACTAGGCAAAGGTGCTCTAATCTTATCCATGTTTGCTTTGAAGCTTGAAAGCACCTTCTTTTGTGCCTTGGTGTGAAAACGACTGGGAAATTGAAGTGAAGTCTCATATGGAAAAGGTCCAATGCAAGAGGTTTCTTTCCTAGATATCACATGTGTCTCAATGTTTTTCTTCTTAACCACGTCCTTGAGAGACTTCTCAACCTCCATTTGTATAGAGATCACTTGTTCTTCAACAAAGATCACATCATCTCCATTCCCATGGGTCACCCCCCCCAAACCTTGTTTCTCAATGTCCTCATTGAGCATTGAGGGGACATCTCTAGGGGAAAGTTCCTCGACTTGTGAACCGTATAGTAGAAGCTCAATTTCTCTAATAGCGGCTTCAATTTCATCATCGATTCATTTGAGGATATAGCGTTGTAATACTCCTTTGGGCTTTCATCGACCTTACCCTTGAGTTTCTCCATGGGTTTATAAGAAAGGGAACTTCCTTGAGCGCGTTGATGATCCAAATGGTTGATTCTATAAGATAGATTTTCAAACTTTGTGTTGAGATCGTTGTATGAGCAATCCACCTTAGTGTGAATCTCGGCTATCCTCTTATTCAAATCATTTGCTCCATTTGCTTGTCTAATTTCTCATTAAGGGCATTCGTCTCCTTTCGTGCTCGTTCCACATACTCTCCACTTTCTCTCGAAGCTCTATCATAGTCCTCACCATAATTCTCATTACTTTGGGCAAGATTCTCAACAAGTTCTATGCCTTCATCAACCTCTTTGCCCAAGAAGTTTCCATTGCTTTCTGTGTCAAGGAGCACCCTAAACTTGGGCAAGACACCTCGGTATAGAGTACTCAAAAGCGATTCATCGGAGAACCCATGGTGAGGACATTGCATTGTGTAGCCCTTGAACTGTTTCCATGCTTCACAAAAGCTCTCGTTACCTTTTTGAGTGAAGCTCGGGATCTCATTCCTCAACCTCGAAGTTCTCGTAGTAGAAAAGAACTTAGCCAAGAAGACTTTCTTGCATTCATCACATGAGTTGACGGATCTGTGGGGTAAGTTTTTTTCCCATTGGTGAGCCGTTTCGCCAAGAGAGAATGGGGAAAGTCGAAGTTTTAGTGCATCCTCCGAGACACCATTCATATTTACCAACCCACATACTCGGTCGAAGTTGTCTAGATGATCAAGAGGGTCCTCCAAAGATGAACCATGAAATGTGTTGCCTTGGATCATGGAGATTAAACTCGCTTTGATCTCAAAATTGTTATTCACCACCGGTGGTGGATGTATACCGTCACGATTTCCATGGGCATTCGGAGGATCACCGCTCCAATCACCCTCGATGCTCTATTAACATGAGCCGCCGCTTGTTGTTGAACATTAGCAGCATGCCCATTGTTTCCAACTAAAGGTTCTTGTACATTATCCATACCCAACCTTTCAATGTGTTGGGCTCGTTCTCTTTCTCTCCTTGCTCTGATCCCACAACGCAAGAGATGTATGTCGTCTATTGGCTCAACAAGGTTTTGTCCACCTCTAGCCCTTGTGTTCATACACCTATATGAGAAGAGAAAACTAGATAGAGAGATTAGTACACAAATAAAATAAAAGCTTAATCTCAAAAAGAATCTAAATCCTATTGACTAAACAAGAACCTCAAATGGCAACGGCGCCAATTGATAAGTAGGATTTTTTCTTATGAATCAATTAATCCTTAAGATTACTCATATCATTGTAGTATTTAAGGTGTCAATCCAATTGGGGTTTAGTTTAATACAACAAGAATGCAAGAAACTCTCTAATTTAAGCTAACAACGTGGTTTTTGGCTTCAATTCTAGCAACCTAATTCAAATGTAACACGTCAAACAAGAAACAAGACTAAATAAGCATTAAACAAGATTACCAAATTGATAAAGGCAAGCCCTTGGATGCAGTTATGGACTTTGGAGACTTTTATGATCAACATAAGATGTCATTACACACAATCAAGCAATTTTCCTTAGCCTAGAACACTTAAACAAGACTAATTCACTCTCATGGCACTAATCACTTTGCTAATTAACAAATCAAGAACAAACTCTCATTTGTAAAAAGTTAATCAACAAGCAATAATCATAAGTTCCAATAGCCATAATACTCCTTAAACAACTACTCTCATAGGCTAAGCAAGTAAAATCTCTTATTTAGTTCTTTGGAGAATTTCATCGAACACCTTGTGTGCATGAAATTCCCTATGATCTAGATTAACTCTCTCAAGCTTAATCTAGCATTGTGAACTCAAAATAAGAGAGGTAAGATGCAAACTAAGCCCTAGACATCATAGATCTATCACGAAATCCCGAAATTCAACCCCATCCATGAGCTCTTAAAAGATTACTCACTAATCATGAAGAACACACCAAATATCATGAAAGAGGTGTTGGTAATCATGATTAGAGAATAGAAAGATGAAAGATTAGAAGAGATTAAGAAACTTAGAAGCTTAAAACTTAGATTGGATAAAAATAAGATGAAGATACCTTTTACAAAAATCTAAAGAACACTTAAATAGGAGAGGTTTTTGCTTTAGAAAAAGACTTAGAAAAATAAAGTTTGGATCTAAAATTAGGTTTTTCAAATATTTAAAGTTGTTTGGGCGGACCGGGTCAATCCAAAACAAACCGGGTCTGGGTCCTGCTGGTCTTGGTTGTCTGTACCGACCAGACTTGGGCCAGTATAGGTGGGTCGGTACTGAAACTTGTGCATAACTCGTTTGGGCGCCATATAGACATGTCCCTGCTAAATATGTTGTATCTTTCGAACCAATGTTCAGAATGACTTGCAACCACCTCCAGTCTAACTCAATTATCCACAACTTTCATGAAGACCGTGGAAGCTAAATCCGATTAGAAACCTTTTGTCTGAGTTTATTTTTCAAGAACTCCAGGTGACATATGTGGGATTTGAATTTGGATCGAGATACTTGTAGAGGAGAGGCGTGCCGGGTGAAGTTTGAGCGGCACTGTGGGGCGGTACAGGTCACTGTGCTGATGCCAGTCAAGTGTTGGCCGGTATGGTCGCCTAGAAACTCCATTTTCTTCTAGTCTCCTCTTCTTAACTCGTTTGGGAGCCATACGGACATGTGGTCAGTCAAAGGATGATAACTTTTGCAGTTCAGCTCCGAATGACCTGAACCCAACGCCATTATGAAAATAACTCAATTCGCTATGACTTTCATCAAGGGGTCAAGAGCTAATTTCTAATGAGAAGGCCTTCGTCTGGATCGATATTTCTTGTACTTTGGACTGGGAGCTGAGTGCCGCATGGAAACTGGCTGGTACGAGAAAGAGAAGTGGGCCGACATTCGTCACTGCCTCCATACTGGTTGGACAGTGCCGGATGGATGCTGGCCGTTACAGTGGCCTAGAAATGGCCCTTTTTCCCTTAGCCTTCTTCTCTTGCTTCAAGATCGAGTGTGCTCGATTCCAAGATTTCCAATCACCTCCAAGATGCCTCCAAGTACCTAGAAAACACTCCAATTTGTGCAAGACTCATTAGGACCTAATGAGAACTATCTAAACTCTAAATGAGAACAAAACATCAAAGAAATGCTAAGAAACACATGCATGAGACTCAAAAAACCTAGATAAATACATGATAAAAAGAGTAAAATATGATAATATCAAAAGCCTAAACCATTTCTCGTAGGTCCGGTTTAGGTGACATGACCTATATAAAGAGATTATATTTTAAAAGTTATATAATCTCTAAGGTTTCGAGTTTAGTTTTCAAAGTTTATAATTTAGTTTTAGACTATTCTATTAATTTTTAGTAAAAATATGGCATATTTTCTGAAGAGTCCCCATTTCATTTCATGAAAAACCAAAAAAACAAAACAGAATCGATACGATAACTTAATTCATCCGAAAGTCTGCAAGTAATTAATTTGAAGTAAACCAATTCTACTCATATTTTTCGATAATAAATAACATCAATATAATCCTGAATTGTTTCAAATTTTATCCTTTTTATATATATATCAAAGATAGTTTAATGTTACGACAGCTCCAAGCCTCCAACCAACTTACGAATGAGAAACAAATAAATAAATACGAAGACATTGTATATTACGAATTCAGAGACGCAAATCTTTTTTTAATTAGACATTAGAATCAATGAAATTAAATGAGAATAAGAAGGTCAACCCCATCCCACGTGGACTGCAGGTGAACATAATGGCTGAGGTTGCTTTTGAGAGCCGTTCCTGTATGTAAGAAAAGATTATGAAAGTGAAAAACAAAATGATTATGAAACTGTAATACCAATTAAGAAAAGCACATAAAAATTAAAATGATTTACGTCGTAAATGACCATATCTAGCCCATATATATATGTGTGCAAAAATTATATGATTATGCAATGATGATGTGATGATAATGATGATATTGATGATGATGATGATCGTTTGTACATGGTGGTGGTGGTATGGGTGGTGGTTGTGAGAGTGGTGAAGGTATAATGATGATCATGGTCATGAATCATTAATGTGATATTGAAAGATGGTCAACAACATATTGGTTCTTCTGCTTAATGCTACTTCTCTATTAAGTGTCGTTGAATTTAGTTATATATTCAATAGATAGAAGTCGTAGTCACACTTAAACCATATAAAAAAAATTATAAAATTTCATAGTAGTATAATATGTATTTAACAATTTTAAAATATTTTCTTTAAAAATTTCAACACTAAAAAGAATCAATGGTCATAATGCTTAAGAGTTATCACAATAAAATACATTAATAAAATGTTATATATCTTTACAAACCACTATAATGTCATCGTCAATTTTATTTATTGTTAAAATGTCATCACTTATCGTACCATCATCTATTACCACTATTAATCATATCACCATGCATTTTGTACCGCTACATTAATTCAGTCATGATTGTTTTAAATTAAAACCAAATAGTATATATTTCATTTTTAATATATTCAAATATAAAATAATTACATATATCGAATTCACATATTTAATATTTTAATAAATAAAGAATGCTAAACTTTATTTATTTGACATTATCAATGTAAACGGTTAGTAAACCGTTTAGTTAATTTAAAATTGTTGATACAAATTATTTAATCGAGTAGAAAATTAAACTAGCTAAATACACAAATTAAATATTTAAAATGAAATTAAAATAATAACAATAATTTAGAACTTGATATAGCTTTAATTATGCGCAATGTCCGGGTAGATTGGACGTTAGATTTCTAGTGTTTATTAATGCGGAATCTCGTTTAGTTATATACCAAATTGTCATGTGACCATCATACTCATTTAATAGTGTTTACCTCATAGTTATATCTTCTTTCCAAGTCTACTCGAAGAAAGTTAGCTTTGATGTGTATATTATATACATTTCTTGAAGATATCATATATTTCGAAAATATTAGTTTATTTCTGTAATAACGTTGACACCAAATAAAAGTACCATGTTGTAATGTTTAAATAATTTCCTCCACTTAACCTTTCGTGCTGTCATGCATTTTCTTACGTAGAAATCTATGTAGTCGTATAAGGTTCAACGTACCAAATTTATTCTTACAAACTCCACTCGTATTTCATAAATGCAAACCCACCACGTTGAATTTTTCTATTGTTATTTCTTCAAAACAAGTTAATGGAGTAAATACATTAGCGTATTTACGATTAAAGTATATTGTGTATATATTTTTCTTTAGATTTCAATTAGGAACTTGTTTTTTAATACTAGAGATAATATTAGGAACTTAATATCATTGAAAATGAGAGCGGTTTGTAGTTAATTTACAATAAAAAAAATAATTAACCTAAAGATAAACCTTACCAAAAAAAAAAAAAAAAACAAGGAAAATCTTATGCTAAACAGAACCAGCGAGTCCGGAGCTTATGCATTTGGAAGCCAAAGTTGCATTAGGTCTGAAAATGATTTGGATTTTCTTTTAGCGAGAATAGTGTCTCTGATGTTACGATCCAAGATCCGGAAGATAGCTGCTGGAGGAGAATAGATTTCATTGTGCAATCTCTGATTCTTCTCTCTCTCCATAAATAGTATATGAAATATATGAACTATTTATTAGGTTAGTCTTTTCCAATGTATAAACATGTAACATTGTTATTCTTGAAATATATCAGAAATTTCTTATATGTTTTCCTCTAGTTTGTATCATAGTATCCCAGTTCAACTGATCCAATATGGTATCAATTTAATTAACTTTAAGATTCAGTTCCAATCTGGACAAAAAAAAACTGGTTTCCATATAAAAACCTTCAAAACTTCCTACAACCAAATTTTTTTTCAAGGATGGACATTGCACTCAATGCTAACTTACATGATCTAAACTATCAAGGTCAGTGATTAATTCCTCTAGCTCGATCGTGCAGACAATCAGGTGATACTACAAGCACATTTATCTACTATTATCCTAGAAGATAATGAAGATTACTATGAATGGGTGATTAATTTAGGTCAAATACCATATTGGCAAAATCTACAACTTTTTTTTTTTTGATAAGTAAAATCTACAACTTACTGAAAGATCATCAAGCAGTTGCACCTTAGCTGAAAGTGGTTTAGAATGCAAAAGATATCCCAAAGCATAATTTTCTAAATTGGCTATTTGTTCTCATTCGTTCCGACGAAGGACTTATTATTTGTTGGGGACTAAGCACGGACCCAAAATGCCTTATGTGTAACTAGACTCATGAATGTCGAGATCATCTGCTTTTTGATTGCCCATTCAGCTGTCAATATAGACGGGAGTGGGAAATAGATGCAAACTAAGGCCTTTTTGCTCTTGGGAAGCATCTCTTTCCGCGTTATGCAAAACTTTCAGGGCGTGAAATCGTCGAAAAAAAACTAGTTCTCCTAGCTTGGAAATGTTCCATTTACTACATATGGACTGAGAGAAACAATCGATTGCATCACCAAAAATTCCGATCTACAAGTTTTGTCCTTGGCTCTATCAACTCTAATATAAAGAGTTGGCGTTCAAACCTCAGAGAAGCAAATATCTGAGATGTTACAAATCTGGTTTTCATCGCTTGCTTTCTAATTTCCGAAGTGTCCCTTATATCCAACAACTGTTTTGTACAATGTGGTTTTTTTTTAATATTTATACAAATAATGATAACTATTACAAACACAATTCTACAACGGACAACATTATCCGTTCCACTAGAAACAACGACCATGATGAACGGTTTTATTTGCATCACGCTGAAGATTTTCTTATAAATGTGTCTCCATTAATCTGCAGAAATTGCATTCTCTAGGAATTGATCCTCAAATATCTTGATGTAGAAACATTAATAAACTAATTGGTCAACCACTAGATAAAGGGGTTTCCACTATACAATGTGGTTTAAATGGTTTCTTATGCATTTAATTAGTTGATTTATTATTACTATGGGCTAGACCCAAAAACACTAAGATCTAGGCTTATTGGGATTAGGTAGAGGTTAATGGGTCATGGGCCTTAATCTCTAGGGAGTGTGTGAAGATTGTCCCACATCGGAAGTAGGAAGGGATATTGAGTAATATATAAGAGACTTGGGCCAATCCACTCATTGCCAATTGGTTTTGAGTTGGAAGCACATGAAACTTCACATGGTATCAGAGCCCGAACACACATTGCCCGTAATCTGCCCAGAAGAATGCCCGACCGCCCCGACCCGATGATTGATGGTCTGTCGAGATTAATGACTAGAAGAACCATTATCTCGAGGGGAGATATTTGGATTAGGTAGAGGTTAATGGGTCATGGGCCTTAATCTCTAGGGAGTGTGTGAATGTCCCACATCGGAAGTGGGAAGGGACATTAACTAATATATAAGAAACTTGGACCAATCCACTCATTGTCAATTGGTTTTGAGTTTGAAGCTCATATAAATTAACAAGGCTGGATTTGTATTCTCTTTTTCCCTTATTTTTTAATTAAAGATCTAAACTATTATATAACAAAATATTTAGTTAAGTTTCGTTTATCGTTTATATAACTTGCGAAAACATAAAACATAGCGATCGATTTCGTCGTTTGGCATTTTTAGTGTAAAACAATGCTAGTAATTGGTGATAACTCTATAATTTTTACCATTTCGCTTCACCACGCATTTGCGAGTTTGTATATTAGATTTTAAAATTCGGTTAAATCATTGTTCTAAGTTATGCGATTGTTTTGGTGTTGAATAATATTGAGATAAGATCGTATATATTTTAGATAAGGACATATTCTATATAGTGTAATCTAATTTAGATAATTTCTATTAGGATTGGGAACTATATATTTGTATAAATACTTTGCTTGGTGAATCAATACAATCAATACTTTTCCCATTTCATTACATGGTATCAGAGAATCATCGATCTTTGACCTAAACTTTTTTTCTCTCTTCTTCGTTTCCGCTTCCATGATCTTCGTAGACTCGATATATGTCTAATAATGCTACTTCTGCTTCTATGGTGGTCGAGAGCTCTTATCGGACTCTCCTTACACCTTGCATCCATCTGATAATCCAGGTGTCTTGATTACTCAAGTTATTTTCCACGGAGACAACTACTCCGACTGGGTTACTGAGTTTTGGAATTTTCTCCAAGATAAATAGAAGATTGGATGTATTGATGGCACGATTCTTCAAACTGCCACAAATCCATAATTTGCTCGTTGGACTACTACAAATTCTATGATCGTTGGATGGATTGAAACTTCTATTGATTCTCAAGTTCGTTCTACTGTAACTCATGTTCCATATGCTTTTAAACTATGGGAATCACTCAAACTCAGATTTGCTGTCAAGAACGGCGTACGCAAACAAATGCTTGAGGACGAAATCATTAATTGCAAACAGAACGATCAACATATTCTTGAGTACTATGTTCGTCTCTCAAAGTTATATGACGAAATTCAGAATCTCAAGACGTTGGTTTCTTGAAGCATCTGTGAACATTGAGAAAGAACGTGAGGATGCTCGCGTTCATAAATTTTTCTTCAGCCTTGATGAAGCTTGCTTCAAGACTATATGCTCTCAGATCATCGACGAAGAGATTTTACCTTATTTAAACATGGTTTACTCTCGTGTTATTCCGGCTGAGCAATCTCTTATAACGATGCGCTCCAAGGAGGTCAAACAGGACGTCGTTGGGTTTTCTGTTCAAACAGAGTCTCCTTCATTATATGCACCTACTGATGTTGTTGTCGCTAATCGGAGTGAGATCCTAATCGGTTTTTCACTCACTACAATCAAAAGGGACACGAGGCTTCTGAATGCTTTCTACTACATGGATACACAGATTGGTACAACGAACAGCAACAACAATGTAATTCTACCTGTGGAAATTACGCCGGAAATCAGCGAGTTCGTGGTGGTCGCGGCAACACTTATGGTGGAAGAGGACGTGGTCGCGCCAATGCCTCTCGTACAACACCACTTAACTTTTATGTCAACAACGCTCATTTTGCCTCGTCTGAACAAATAACGGCTCTAATCAATCTTCTTCAGAACCATCAAACTCAATTATCCACCAATTGTTTGTCTGGTAAAACTATACTAACTGATGTTATTATTGATACTAACGCCTCTTATCATATGGCACGAGATTTATCTTTACTACAAGATGTCAAAGACATCATTCCTTATGTGGTTACCTTTTCCGATGGAAGTGCCTCACGAGCTACTAAAACGGGAATTCTAGATCTCAGCCCCGACTACTTTCTGCTTGATGTTTAATACGTCCCAAATTTCAATGGCACTTTGATTTCAGTTTCAAAACTACTAAAACAAACGGGTTGCATTGTCATATTTACTGATACACTATTTGTTTTGCATGACCGTTTTACGATGAGCCTGATTGGAGTATGTGAAGAGCTAGAGGGGGTTTACTACTTCACGGGTGTCACGGTTGCATGCGCTCATCGGACAGAAAAAGAGAAGACTTCTTCTTTCTTTCTTTGGCATCGAAGGCTTGAACATCCATCCCATAAAGCGTTATCATCTCTACCAATTTTAGATGGTTTTAAGGTTGATTTTGGACACACAAATCCATGTGACATATGTTTTCGCGCTAAACAAACGCGTTAAGGTTTTCATGATAATTTCAATAAAGCTATTGCTCATTTTGCCTTAATACATTGTGATGTTTGGGGTCCTTACCGTACTCTCTCTTCGTGTGGTGCTGCCTACTTCTTAACTATCATTGACGATTTTTTAAGAACTGTTTGGATTTACTTTATGCTTGAAAAGTCAGAGGTTTCAGGTTTGATTCTAAATTTTTGCGCCATGAACGTCAATTTTCTAGTCATGTCAAAGCAATGTGCAATGACAATGGTACATAGTTTATGGTATTATCTTTGTATTTTCGAACACATGGCATCATACATCAAACTTCTTGCGTGAATACGCCGCAACAGGATGGCCGTGTAGAGAGAAAACACCGCCATATACTCAATGTCGCTCACGCATGTGTCTTTCAGTCTCGTCTTCCAGTAACTTTTTGGGGTGAAAGCATTCTCACTGCTGCTCATCAATCAGACTCCTACTCTGGTTCTCGACGGCAAGACTCCTTACGAGGTTCTTCATTGTTCACCTCCATCATATGACTTACTACTAGTTTTCAGGTGCATGTGTTATGCTCATTGTCGTGCTCGGGATTATGGATGTCAATAAGGGCCAAAGCCCGAGGGCCGGCCCAGCCCAGCTCTGGAAAAACAACGGGCTCAGGCTTAATTATATAAGGGCAAAAAAAATCGGTTCGTTCGGGCCAAGTCCAATCGGGCTAAGCCCGGCCCGGCTCGGACCTATCCGAAAAGCCCGGAAATAAACATTTTGATTGAGTTAGAGGCTTTGTTTAAGAAATTAAATTTTTAAAATGTGGAGTATTTCCTATATATTTTTCATTTATCAAAAACCCTAATTTCGTAGTTTTGCCTTACTATAAATCTCAGAGTATACATTTAGTATTGATGCGCATGTCTTGAACAAATATAGAAATCATCTTCTACCTAGACACGTTGAAGCATTGCTTTGTACACGCACTTGGTTGGATGGGTTTACGTTTTGTGATCCAAGTAACATTATCATTCATTCTATTTACTTCATATTTTTAAACTCAATATCTATAGACTTCTACTGATATTTATATACGATTTATACATGTGAAGAAGAATTTTCAGGTATTCCGAGTGTGGACCACGCCACCGGTTTATCAATCTGATATTTAGGGATGTCAATTAGGGCCAAAGCCCAAGGGCCGGCCCAGCCCAGCCCTGAAAAACATTGGACTCGGACTTAAATATACAAGTTATAAAAAAAATCAGACCTTTCGGATCAAGCCCGATTGACATCCCTACTGATATTGCCATCAACGATTGGTTACTTGCAGCTACACCTGCAATATCCCAAGTTCTAGTAGCTACAAAAGTTTCCTTACCCACACATGTTTATGGCTCGGATGCATTATCTTCATCCGCAGTACCACCTATCACGATCACACCAGTTTTTCCTTTTACTTCTACACCAGTGTTACCTCAACCAATGTCTCCTTCTGATAAGCTCAAATGTAATACCCTAAATTACTAACAGCTTTGTCGATTGTAATACTTAGGGGTCGAATCCACAGAGACTGAAGAATCACACAATATATTTTAAGGGTTGAATTAAGCGAAGTGACCAATGTAATTGAAAGCAATAACGTAGATTAAACTTGTTGTAAATTCGATGGAGGAAAGATAAGTTCATGGTATTTCTCAGGAAATCAATGAATGCAGACAAACTAACTAGTCAGGGTTCAGGTTATGCACGGTTCTTGAACTCAAATCACTAAGCTATAATTAACCAACTGTCGTTGCGGTCGTTGCGAGAATTATCTAAGTCTCAATCCCAGAATCCCAAATCCCAGAATCCCAAATCTCTCAACGACAGTCTCAATCCGCAACTGTCGTTGATGTCGTTGCGGTCGTTGCGAGAACTTTAAACTAGCTTTAAAGTTCAGGTTTGATATGTTCACAAAACAACTAAACCAAATCTATTTGCGGATAGCTATTTTGCTCACCCTAAGTTCTGTCAAATTATCAATCGCACTGTTGATATATCATGGTTTTTACCCTTTTTAGGCCATGATATAAGTCCGTTTTAGAGAGTCTTTCTACTATTTCGTAGTGTTTTAGAGTCTTTTACAGGTTTTAGCACTTTTGGAGCATAATTAGAGATATTGGAGTTTTCTGGAGCAAAGCAGGAGTTCGTGTAGTTGAGTTCCCGATTTGAAGCATCGGTATCGATCGATACTGACTAGTATCGGTCGATACTCACTGCAGCAATACACGATCGCGACTTTTCCAAGAGTTGAAGAATTGCAAAATTACCCAGAAAACTTTATTATTTACAAGAAGCCCCAAAACGTGACTCATGTTATTTATTAGGATTTTACAGCCACTTTGATGGCTATGCTTTATTTTACTTTGTTTTTGTGAGAGAGATTTTGAAGGGAGACAAGTCTGAAACTCTGTTCGTCCGAGAGAAGATTTCGAACCCTCTCGTTACTATTTCTTATTATCTATTTGAGTATTTATTCAGTCATGTTTATTGCTTCAATTTCCATGTCTGAGTATATCTCATGTTAGGTGTAGGGTTCTCATAAGGGATTTCTTTGAATGTTAGGTTGATTTATTGTTTAGGGTTCATAATCTAAATTAGTTATTCACCTTAGGTTGTTCTCAAAGATAATTCTGGATTGATCACCTAGAACTTAGATCTTAGGATAATTGATTAGGCACGACAGTGCGATTAATTAACTGATAGAACTTAGAGTGAGCAAAATAACTATCCGCAAAGAGATTTGGTTTAGTTGTTTTGTGAACAAATCAAACTTGAACTAAAAGTTGGTTTAGACTTTAGGATTCGCAAAGAGATTTGGAATTCTAAGATTTTGGTTTAGATAATTCTCGCAACGACAGTTGGTTAATTATACTTAAGTGATTTGAGTTCAAGAACCGTACGTAACCTGAACCCTGATTAGTTAGTTTATTTGCATTCATTGATTTCCTGAGAAATATCCTGAACCTATCTTTCTCCCATGGATTTTACAACTCTTTTACTGTTTACTGCTTTTGTTTCATCTGAACTGCATCCTTTCCATGGTCTATCTCATGAACACCCCATGGATCATATCGAGAAGTTCCATGGTCTATTATATAGTATCGAATCAAGCTAAGCAGTTCAGATGCACATTTATTCTTATGACATGGAACACTTTCAAGTAGATTAGTTCACTTCCATGACACTAATCATTGTATGAATCATCTAAAGTCAGCATCCACCGATCACTTAGATAATCCATAGTTTACCACAAGTCCATTTTAGTCAACAATTCATCCTAAAGTCAGCATCCACCAATCACTTAGAATGAAAAGCATGCTTAGAAGTTTTCTAGACATTTCATCGAACACCTTGTGTGCATGAAATGTCTAAGTTCTAGAAAATGAGTTTTCAATTCAGTTCTTGCATTAAGATCCTTCCTAACATGAGAACAAATGTTTATCTAGTCCTAAGCATCAACAATCAACCATCAAACCATCTAAATAAAGCTAAATCTAAGATCCAACAAAAAGGGGCATAAAGCCTAAACATGAAGAACAAGGAAGAACACAAGGGAAAAAGAGACATAAAGATTAGAGAACAAAGATTAAATAAACATAATATAAAGATAGGTTGAAGAATCCTTCACTAGAGTGGCATGAATGATGAAGATCCATCCAAAATCATCATAAGAAGAGTTTGGGATAAAACCCAACTCTAGAAAGAAGAAAACTTAACATGAAAATTAGGTTTTTAGGGGTTTTATAGAGAAAGGGGGGGAACCGGGTCGACCCGGGACAAACCGGGTACCGACCCGATCGAAATGGGTCAAATCTGCTCTTGTGTAGAACCTTCGCTAAAACCGTGATATCTCCTGGGATACATGTCCGAATGGCCTCAAACCACCTCCTGTGGACAGCTAATACACAGGGCTACAACTTTTGTGAAGGTCACCGAGGCTAAATCAGATTGGAGACCATTCGTCCAGCCAGGTCTTTCAGGCATGTCTGGTGGCTTCGTTCAGACGGACATACTCTCAGTAAAGTGGCCATATCTAACGAACCATGTATCCGAATGACCCGAAACCACCTCCTGTAGTAAGAAGTTTCCTTCTCTTATAATTTCTAAGCTTTTCATTTCTTTCCACAGTCTTCTCCCTAGGATTCGGGGACAAATCCTCTGTAAGGAGGGGAGATTATGATATCCCGATCTTCGGTCCGGTATATCTCCGCTTTTAATTCCCGGTTTAAGTTGATTTTAGATCAATCCGTAAAATTCCAGAAGAGATTTTCTTTTTATTCCTTTTGCAACTAAATATTTTTTTTCCTTTTTAGATAAACTCAAATCTTCATTTTCTTTTGTTTTTTCTTTTTCTTTTTGGCAAGCAAATTCCCTATAAATACTTGTCTAATCTCTCATTAGTTTCTTTTCAAAAACCCTAGCCACTTTCACTTCTCCTTTTTTCTCCTCTCTCTCGTGGCAGTCGCTCTCTCTCTCCTCCTCCGCGCGATCACTCTCTCTCTCTCTCTTTGCCGCCGTTCTTTCTCTCCTCGCCGCGATAATGACGCCATCGCTTCCTCCTCCTCCGTCGAACTCCTCCTCCTCGAGTTCTGGTGATAAAACTCCTCCTCCTTCCTTCTCCTCTCTTCCATTGCCTCCTCCTATGCCAAGGTGAGAACTAGTTGCCCTTCACTTGTTTTCAAACGTGTTTTATTGTTTTGATAAGTCTTTTCTTAAACCATAGCTTTCCTCTAAGTGAGCTACTTGATTTACTTAGAGTTCTTTGTTGATTGCCAATCGACTATTGATTTAGGTGGTTTACTAAGTCAATTAATAACTAAAGTTCACACTACCACAATCATAACGGTTGACAATGCAGTACTTTAGGATCGAATCCACAGAGACCAATGTTACACTACAATTCTCACAATTATGAAACTAAGCTAAGACAAGAATATGGTTGGTTTTGGAATAGTAACGAAAGAAATTAAAACGATGTAAATTCAATAAAAGAAAAGCGCTAGGTCAAAGGTTTATTCTCGGGAATCCACAGATCACGAATCAGACAACTATTCAGGGAACAACTAAATACAAGTTTCAAACTCAAACATAAAAATCTAACCAATCCACTGTCGTGGCATTGATTACTAAACCTAGCAATCTAAAATCCTAACTTTCGTTGGCATAGAATTCTAGATCAGCATTAATGAGTAGGTTCAATATGTTCACGAATCGCCTTAACATCAAATTTCGCAGGCTAAGGACAATTCGCTCGCTTAAGTTCTTTCTAACAACCTACGACACTGTCGTGTGATAGATTAAGCCCTAGTTCATGGACTAAGCGGTTAACTTAAGCCTAAGCAATAAACGCAACAATAAGCGAAAACCATAAAAGATAAATCCCTATCTATGTCTAATTCAATGTTTCATGGATCCCCTTGAAACCCTAAACCTAACTATGAGACTACTCTGACATGATAATGGAGAACAATCAAGAAGATAGAATGAAACTCATAATAATAATGAAAGAGATAAAAGGGTTTAGAATTCTTCTCAATAGCATCAACAATCAACCATCAAACCATCTAAATCAAGCTAAATCTAAGATCCAACAAAAAGGGGCATAAAGCCTAAACATGAAGAACAAGGAAGAACACAAGGGAAAAAGAGACATAAAGATTAGAGAACAAAGATTAAATAAACATAATATAAAGATAGGTTGAAGAATCCTTCACTAGAGTGGCATGAATGATGAAGATCCATCCAAAATCATCATAAGAAGAGTTTGGGATAAAACCCAACTCTAGAAAGAAGAAAACTTAACATGAAAATTAGGTTTTTAGGGGTTTTATAGAGAAAGGGGGGAACCGGGTCGACCCGGGACAAACCGGGAACCGACCCGATCGAAATGGGTCAAATCTGCTCTTGTGTAGAATCTTCGCTAAAACCGTGATATCTCCTGGGATACCTGTCCGAATGGCCTCAAACCACCTCCTGTGGACAGCTAATACACATGGCTACAACGTTTGTGAAGGCCACCGAGGCTAAATCAGATTGGAGACCATTCGTCCAGCCAGGTCTTTCAGGCATGTCGGGTGGCTTCGTTCAGACGGACATACTCTCAGTAAAGTAGCCATATCTAACGAACCATGTATCCGGATGATCCGAAACCACCTCCTGTAGTCAGCTAATGCACTTGGCTACAACTTTCATGAAGACTTCAGATTAAACTGGGCATGGTAAGGTCTTCATTTGGCCTGATCTTTGAGTCAATTCGGCTGCATCGGTCGGCCACAGCCCGATGCCACGCACCGATGCACTATCAGATTTCGCTGAACTTCCATCGGTCGGTGGCATCGGTGTCTGGCGCACCGATTCTATTCTTGTCGTCGATTGTGAGCTTCCCATCGGTCGGCATCGGACCGATGCCACGCACCGATGCATTCTCGGATTCGTTCTACATCGGCCAGGCAGACACGCTAAAGCCAAACAAGCACAACTTCGAGGTCCCTTGTCCGAATGACATGAATCCAATTCCTGTGTTTAGAGGACTCATAGGGCTACAATTCTCATGAATTCTCCAAGAGCTGGATCAAATCGGATCGCCTTCGTCTGATCGGTTCTTTGAGATGTTCCAGATGATTCCTCTCTAGTCTTTAGGCACCAAATCTCCAAACGCCACCAAGTGTCTCCAAGACACCTAGAAATACTCCAAATGTATGCAAAACTCACTAAGAATTAATGCAAACACCTATTACTCTAAATGAGACCTAAATGCAAGACAAGACCATGATCATGCATGCGAATTACACAAAACTCTAAGTGAAATGCATGCTAAAACATGCAATATATGAGTATATCAATTCCCCCAAACTTAAACATTTGCTTGTCCTCAAGCAAACAAGAATAAAGAAAGGGAGAAGACTAAAAATGGGAGCTAAAATCCAAAAGTGTCATAAAAAGAATTCAACTCAATGTCCAAGTTACTAGCTCTAAGATGCGATCAAACAAGTCTACTCAAAAAGAGCTAGCCATATCCTTCCCTATACGAATCAAATTCAAGCCTCAACCTACACAAGTATTCATGTCATCCAATCCTTTAACATTCATTAATCGTTTCAAGTGAATCATGCTTATGCAAGGCAAGTGAATCCATTTGGCTAGGGTGAAGGTCTTGAGATAAAGATGATCTCAAATGTAGGGGATTATTCTAGTGCAAGGAATCTCTCAATGAATGAGCAAGCTTTAGCAAAATGTTAAGAGTAAAAGGCAATCTATGCATACAAGGATAGACTCACATCTACCCAATGCCTAAATCATCTCTAACCCTAGCATATCTACCCATGAAGTCTTCATCCTAAGCTACCCTTTTCTCACTTGGACTTTTTGTCGTCATGTCCCATACTTGAACTCCTTATTCCACTTCATCCTTTCTCACTTGGGGGATTTCTTCTTCTCCATTGAATCTTGTGGTCTCGTGCTTCTTTTTGTTGTTTCTTTAGCTCTTCTTTCATTCTTTTTCTTTGCATTGCCTCATCATTTACCAATTGATGCCTTAGCCAATTTTTGGCTTTTTCCTTTGTTTCTATGAGGCTATAACTATCACTAAGAGCTATTCTTGATAACTTGCACTAACCACATCACAATATTGCATTCCCCTTTCACCTTCACTTCATTCTTTTGAACTCACTTCCTTCTTATCCACAATCCCATTAGTCACACCATTTCGTTCACACCAAACCCAAAACTTCCCTTTCCCACGAGCCTAACCTAGTCTAGCCTTTGATGTTCGGCTAGATCTACATGCAAATCTATCCTTGTCGCCCTAAACTCAACACTTTTTGCCAAGCTTACTCGAAAAATTAGGCCTCACATACGCACACTAAAGATTTTGGCTTGAACAGAGGGTAGGTTAAAGGTATGGTAAACCGTTCCAATGATGGGAATCGGCTACTTGGACTAGCCCAAGTATGTATATGGTAACCATGAATTCACTATGCAATGCACAAGCATGATAATTTCAATGTCAAAATTATGGTTTTCACTTAGGTAGGATTGGAATCAAATCAAAACTTGCTTTAGCTAAGACCCTAGTAATGAAACGCAAGATCGAGATATGGTTCATCATTGATTTCAACACGAGATCAAAAGCATCAAACAACAAGCAATGAGGGCATTGAATCAAGCTCTAAAAATGATACTTTACAAGGATAATCTATCATTGCTCCTAATGCTCATGCAAAGCTACCTAATATGATATGCATCTAGACTCAATCCTAGATATGAAATGCAAACAATTTCAAAAAAATTCAAAATTATTGAAAATGCATGAGACTCAAGATGCAAAAGGCAAAATAAGATCACAAAACACATAATTAGACACCGGTCCCTCCCCCAAACTTAAATCACAACGTCTCGGTGTGAAAGAAGTTCAAGAGAGAGACCAAAAACGAAAGATAAAAATGCAAAGAGACTCAAAAGGAAAGAAGTACTTACAAATGAGGAGTGAGGCTAGATGAATGGAGATGAAGGAAGAGTTTTCGACATCACCACCAATGATCCTTGCCACGACCTTGGACTCAAAAGACCTTATTGATTGCTTGTTTTGTGTCTCAAGCTCGACAATGGATAGGCTTGGGGAGGTCCCCAAGGGCGCGTCTAACGTCACTAGCTTGACGGTTGCTTCCTCATTGTCACTCCCTTTATGAAAATCACAAGAAAAGTGAAAAGATTAGCAACAAAAGAAAATAAAAAGCTCTAGTCTCAAGAAGAATCAAAATCCTAATGATCAATGCTAAACCTCCCCGGCAACGGCGCCAAATTGATAGTAGGATTTTTACTAGTCAATTACTCAAATCCCACTCATGTCATTGTAGTATTTGAGATATCGAACCACGGAGGTTAAGATTGAAGCACTAGGAATACATGAATTTTCCTAAGCTAGAGCAAATATTTTTGGGTTTTATATTTATGGGAAAAGAAACAAATGCAAGAAAGAAAACAAAAGATAGAAGTGTTGGAAAATGAATTAACTATCAAGAAGATGATTAATGAACAAACAGTGATGATAAAGATTGAATTAAACACTATCCTAGAACATGGAATTCACAATTATGACTAATCCACTCTCGTGGTACTAATCACTTTGTTAATCACCAAATCAAGATCAAACTCTCGTTTGTGATAAGATGATTAACAAGCTTTATACCTCCAATTCCACTTAGTTCACTAATCACCCTAGACAGCAACTCTCATTGGCTAGACATGAAAAGCTCACAAAAGGTTTGGTTCAAGCATTTCATCGAACAACTATCGGACGTGAAATGCTTAAGCTCTAGTTTTGATCTTTCAATCCAAAACTAGCTTTAAGGTCAACCTAAGTGAAGGACCTAACAAGAATCAACCTAAATCATCATCATCTAACCATCAAGACAATTGACTAACGATGCCTAAACATTCAATGCACATTTATTCTTATGACATGGAACACTTTCAAGTAGATTAGTTCACTTCCATGACACTAATCATTGTATAAATCATCTAAAGTCAGCATCCACCGATCACTTAGATAATCCATAGTTTACCACAAGTCCATTTTAGTCAACAATTCATCCTAAAGTCAGCATCCACCAATCACTTAGAATGAAAAGCATGCTTACAAGTTTTCTAGACATTTCATCGAACACCTTGTGTGCATGAAATGTCTAAGTTCTAGAAAATGAGTTTTCAATTCAATCCTAACATTAAGATCCTTCCTAACATGAGAAGAAATGTTTATCTAGTCCTAAGCATCAACAATCAACCATCAAACCATCTAAATCAAGCTAAATCTAAGATCCAACAAAAAAGGGCCTAAAGCCTAAACATGAAGAACAAGGAAGAACACAAGGGAAAAAGAGACATAAAGATAGAGAACAAAGATTAAATAAACATAATATAAAGAGAGGTTGAATAATCCTTCACTAGAGTGGCATGAATGATGAAAATCCATCCAAAATCATCATAAGAAGAGTTTGGGATAGAACCCAACTCTAGAAAGAAGAAAACTTAACATGAAAATTAGGTTTTTAGGGGTTTTATAGAGAAAGGGGGGGAACCGGGTCGACCCGGGACAAACCGGGTACCGACCCGATCGAAATGAGTCAAATCTGGTCTTGTGTAGAACCATCGCTAAAACCGTGATATCTCATGGGATACATGTCCGAATGGCCTCAAACCACCTCCTGTGGACAGATAACACACATGGATACAACTTTTGTGAAGGCCACCGAGGCTAAATCAGATTGGAGACCATTCGTCCAGCCAGGTCTTTCAGGCATGTCGGGTGGCTTCGTTCAGACGGACATACACTCAGTAAAGTGGCCATATCTAACGAACCATGTATCTGAATGACCAGAAACGACCTCCTGTAGTCAGATAATTCACTTGGCTACAACTTTCATGAAAACTTCAGATTAAACTGGGCACGGGAAGGTCTTCATTTGGCCTGATATTTGAGTCACTTCGGCTGCATCGGTCGGCCACAGCCCGATGCCACGCACCGATGCACTCTCAGATTTCGCAGAACTTCCATCGGTCGGTGGCATCGGTGTCTGGCGCACCGATGCCATTCTTTTCGTTGATTGTGAGCTTCCCATCGGTCGGCATCGGACCGATGCCACGCACCGATGCATTCTCGGATTCGTTCTACATCGGCCAGGCAGACATGCTAAAGAAAAACAAGCACAACTTCGAGGTCCCTAGTCCGAATGACATGAATCCAATTCCTGTGTTTAGAGGACTCATAGGGATACAACTCTCATGAAGACTCCAAGAGCTGGACCAAATCGGATCGCCTTCGTCTGATCGGTTCTTTGAGATGTTCCGGATGGTTCCTCTCTAGTCTTTAGGCACCAAATCTCCAAACGCCACTAAGTGTCTCCAAGACACCTAGAAACACTCCAAATGTATGTAAAACTCACTAAGAACTAATGCAAACACCTATTACTCTAAATGAGACCTAAATGCAAGACAAGACCATGATCATGCATGCGAATTACATAAAACTCTAAGTGAAATGCATGCTAAAACATGCAATATATGAGTATATCACTCGTCATGATCTTTAAAAAGTTTTTCCAAACAAACTTTGGTCGTCTTTCGAGTGTCGGATAGGTGACTAACTGTAGCGTCGGTTTCTCTAGTCGTGTACTCGAGTATGCTGAGGCGTGATTCTATTTCTTGGAGTTCATCATTTGTTCTTTCTCTGTACAAAGAGAAAAATTCACTTGTCTCCTTAATCTCTTGCTTTGATTCGCGAATCTTCATCGAATTTTGAATGATGTCGTATTTTTGCTTGGTTTGCTCCTCTACCATAATTTTTATATTTTCTTTGATAGCATCATCATCTTTTAGGGTCTGTTCCTCGAGTGTGATGACGTGGCGTGGGCAGCAAGATCATCGAACTTCTTGTTGAATTCGGTGTAGATTGTGTCTAGCTTCTTGTTCATGGCCGCTTCGATCACCACTTGACAATCAAGGTACTGGTTTAGTATCAGGTTGAGTCGCTCCAATTGCAAGCTAATCTTTGAGTTGAAAAGGTGCTGGTTCGATAATTGATGGTGAGAGTTTTGATGAGAGTTGACAAAAGGAGACGCAAAAGGCTCATCTCGGTAGTAAAGAGGCTTGTAGCGTCTTTGAGAGTATGTGGTCAGTGCCGGTTTCTAATCCATATAAAACGAATCGCAGTTGGTGTGTGAATCGTGAGAGTAGTGAGCACAAAGATGGGTCGTTGCAACCCTGCTCGTAGTAATCATCTCGCAGCAGAGGCGAGTCCATGTTTCAAATCCTGAAATGAAGAAAAACAAAAACAAAAATTTAAAAGAAAAAATTTGTACTAGAGTAGATTTACTAACTTCTAAGGTGTGACAGAACGAATAGCAATTGCCTCCCCGACAACGGCGCCAAAAACTTGGTGCGGTCGAATTGTTTCTGAAACTCCAGGTTTTAAATTTATAAACCTAAAAGTTATGCAAGTGCACAGACGTGCGTTGTAGTACTTTAGGTATCGATCCACAGGGAGGGAAAGTTGTTCTGGAAGACCTTAGACAGTGAATTAGCAAGGAAGTCTAGATAGAGAATAAGTTTTATAGGATTTTGTCACGAAAATTGTAAAGAACGGAAAAACGGAAAATTGCTTGTAAAATAACCTAAGAAAATCGATGGCATAAACTAAACGGGAAAACGATTTGTAAACAATAATAAAACGGTGTTGGATCAACATGGATATAAACGCGACACGCTCTTATAGATAAACGATATAGATTCAACACTTTTGGTGGTACTTAACACCTAGGAATCAGCATCTAGTTCATGACGCTAGATATATGCATTAACAACGATCTATAAGAAAGAGCTCTAGAATTCGGCTAGGTTTTTACTTTGTGAAATCTTTATCGAACATAGAATTCCCCTTGATAATCTCTTTAAACCCAACAAATAAACTATTCACACATAGACGAGATAAAAGACATGATTAAATAAAACAAGAGATTGATGAAGGAGCCTCTCGATTTTAAAAACGATGTCCGGAGAGAAACTTTTCACTAATCTCGAAAGTAAGGAACAAAAAGCTAAACAAAAGAATTGCAAAAAAAAACTAAAAGAGGCACAAAGGTGACACCAAGATGACACACGAAATTATGTCTTTAAAACGCATATTTATAGGTCTTGAGCTCTGCTTTCGTCGGTCTTTAGGGTTTTTCCTTGACAGGAATTGAACGGACTTTGAAATCGATCTTACGGAACGAAATCAGCTCGGCATGGGTCCAGGGTTTCTGGTTGTGGTGAACCTTTACTTGGCCGTGGGTGGAGGCTTCCTGGCGGCCGCAGATTAACTCTTGGCCGCGGCTGCTCTGGGAGTGGGTTCATGTGACTTCTTGATCTTCATGTATCTTTTGATTGAATCGTTGGATTGTCCTCAAATCTGTTCTCCAAAATTGGATTGGATCAGACGGTGAGAAAAACCTCTTTGGCAATTGAACTTCTGACGATTTGACTCTGAGCCGAAAATCTGGGTTTTCTTCAATTTGCAATGTTTTCGCCTAAGTAACATGAAAAGAGTCTTGAAACTACAAATATGCGAAAACCGTAATAAAATCGTGTAAAAGCGAATGAAACAATTATGAAAGTGTTGTAAAATAAATAGTAAAACGGTTAAAAATATGGTGTTATCAGTCCCACGAAGTTACGCCAGGCCGATTTGTTTCAGGGATAAAAAATGCCTAGAATGATCGGGAAGGCTTAGTTGAGGCCAAGCTACTAGCTGAACTAGCTTGACGAGCTGATGATATATCATGGTTTTTATCCCTTTTAAGCCATGATATAAGTCCGTTTTATAGAGTCTTTTTAGTATTTTGGAGTCTTTTAGAGTCTTTTACAGGTTTTAGCACGTTTGGAGCATAATTTGAGATATTGGAGCTTTCTGGAGCATTTTGTAGCAAAGCAGAAGTTCGTGTTGCTGAGTACCCGATTTGAAGCATTAGTATCGATCGATACTGCCTAGTATCGATCGATACCCATCGCAGCCTAATAAAGACTTAATGAAGAGTTGAAGAATTGCATAATGGTCCAGAAGTCTTTATTATTTACAAAAAGCCCCAAAACGTGATTTAGATTATTTAATAGGATTTTACAGCTACTTTAATGGCTACACATTATATTACTTTGGTTTTGTGAGAGGGCTTTTGAAGGGAGACAAGTCTGAAACTCTGTTCGTCCGAGAAAAGATTTCGAACCCTCTTATTACTCTTTTTGATTTATTTGATGATTTATTCAAACATGTTTATTGCTTCAATTTCCATGTCTAAGTAGATCCACTTTAGGTTTACGGTTTTCTCATAGGGATTTCTTTGAATGCTAGATTGATTTATTGTTAGGGTTCACAATCTGAATTAGTTCTTCGCCTTAGGTTGTTCTCAAAGCTAATTCTAGATTGATCACCTAGAACTTAGATCTTAGGTTAATCGATTAGGCACAACAGTGCAATTGAGTAATCTGATAGAATTTAAGGTGAGCAAATTGATTATTCGCAAAGAAATTTGGTTTAATTGATTTGTTAACATATGTAACATGAAATTAAAGCTGATTTATTCTTAGGAATTTGCAAAGAGATTTGGGATTCTGAAGTTTAGATTTAGATAATTCTCGCAACGACAGTTGGTAAATTATACTTTAGTGATTTGAGTTCAAGAAACCGTGCGTACCCTGAACCCTGATTAGTTAGTTTATCTGCATTCATTGATTTCCTGAGAAATACCCTAGGCCTATATTCTCTCCATCGAATTTACAACACTTTTACTGCTTATTGCTTTTGTTTCATCTGATTTGCTTAGCGTGATTCGATACTATATAATTGATATATCATGGTTTTTACCCCGTTTAAGCCATGATATAAATATGTTTTATCGAGTCTTTATTCTATTATATAGTCTTTTACAGGTTTTAGCACGTTCGGAGCTTAATTGGAGTTTTTGGAGGATTCTGGAGCATTTTGGGAGAAAAGGAGCAAAGTCATGCAGTGACGTCAGAAGTTTGGCATTAATTGAAGAATTTCCCACCGATGGATTGAGCTTAAATATGTTCAAAGGATAGATCAATGGATTAGCTTTCATATGGAAGTGGTTTGAGGCCATTCCAACAGTGCGATCAAAAGTTATGCCAATTTTCGTGAAGACAGTCCAGTCTGGCGAGCACAGTGGACTGGTGTCGATCGACACCAGTCCAGTATCGACCGATACCAACTGCAGACGGGAAAAACGTGATTTTACAAGTTTAAAGACCCTGCAACTTGGTCCTAAAGACTTTATTAATTACAAAAAAGGCCCAGAACGTGTTTTAGCTTATAAATTAGGTTTTCAGCCACCTGTTTAGGCTATGTTGTATTCTACTTTGATTTTACTTTTGGTTTTTCCGGAGAGACAACTCTGAACTCATGTTTCTACTGGTTTCTTTGATGATCTATTTAGGTTCAGGGTTCACATAAGGGTTTTCTCTGAATGCTATGTTGATTAGTTTATTAGGGTTCTGCATCTGAATTAGTTCTTCGCTTATGTTGTGTTCAAAGCTAATTCTAGGTTGACGAATCTGGAACTTAGATTTTAGGATAATTGATTAGGCACGACAGTGCGATTAATTACCTGATAGAACCTTAGGTGAGCAAATTGATTATTCGCAAAGAGATTTGGTTTAATTGATTTGTGAACATATCAAACCTGATATTAAAGCTGATTTAGACTTTAGGATTCACAAAGAGATTTGGAATTCCTAGGATTTAGATTTAGACAGTTTTCGCAACGACGGTTGGTTAATTATACCTTAGTGATTTGAGTTCAAGAACCGCGCTAAATCTGAATCATGTTAGTTAATTTATCTGCATTCATTGATTTCCTGAGAAAAACCCTTGGTCTATATTCTCTCTATTGAATTTACAACTCGTTACTATTTATTGCCTTTATTCCATCCTATTTGCTTAGCTTGATTTGACACTATACGATCTATTGTGTGATTTCTGTGAGTCTTTGTGTTCGATCCCTAACTATATTACAACTACTGCTTTAGTACTGTTAGGGTATTACTTTGAGCATATCAAATTTGGCGCCGTTGCCGGGGACTCAATTCTCCATTAGATTTTAGTCTGAGAATTTCGACTAAGCTCGTAGTTATTGATCGATACTACCTAGTATCGGTCGATACTCGTCGACTTCTTTTTGTTGATATCGATCGACACCACCTAGTGTCGGTCGATACTCAACGTGTTTTTTTCGTTACTTACGTGCTTTGCCTAGTGTGTTTCAGGTGTGAATTTGGAACATGCAAACAGGAAAGCAAAGAAGCTAGCAGAGATGAACAACACGATGATTCTGATTCAGGATGCCGCTGGAGCTTTGAGAGATCAAGAGGGTCAGTTGTGCAACGAGAGAGGACAACGTCTGGATGGAGAGGGGAACATCATTCCACCTGCTCTTGTTGTCGCTGGGAATATCGCTGGGAACGCGAATGCAGGGAATGCTGTGGCTGCTCGCGGTATGACGATTGGTGAGTACAACATGCCTGTTCAGTTTTATGCCAATCGATCAGCGATTCGTCCTCCAACTTTTCAGAGGAATGACTTTGAGCTGAAACCTGCATACTTCACTCTTGTGGGTCAGCATCTTTTTCATGGTTTTCCTCATGAACACCCTATGGATCACATTGAGAAGTTTGAGGATCTGGTTACAAGCATCAAGAGCAATGGAGTGTCCTATGACTATCTTTTCTGCAATCTCTTCCCATACTCTCTGGGTAGAGATGCGACCTACTGGCTGAAGCAGTTACCTCTTGGATCACTGACTACTTGGGAAGAAACTAAGACTGCCTTCCTGAAAAACTTCTATGATGATGCACGATCCGAGGATCTCAGGAACAAGATTTCTCAGTTCTCTCAAGGACCGACTGAGGCACTCAAGGCTGCTTGGATTCGTTTCAAGTCATATCAGAGAGATTGTCCGCACCATGGTTTCACTCAGGTTCAGCTGCTGGGTACTTTCTACAGAGGAGTTCATTGGAGGTATCAGATGGCTCTAGATGCTGCGAGCAATGGAAATTTCTACACGAGGTATCTTGACGATGCCTATGTGCTTATTGAGAACTTGGTTTCTAGCAATAGTACCAAGAATGCAGACATGGAACGCAAGAAGCAAGCTGGTAACTTAGATTGCAGTCAGATTGCTGAGGTGAATGCTAAGTTAGATTTGTTGATGAGCAAGCAGCAGAAGTCTGTTCATCTTGCCCAAAAGCATGGAGTGGAACATGTTAACTACGTTGGTGGAGATCGATTTCAAGATCAAGGGTATCAACGCCCACCTACACCACCCAGAACTTCTGAGAGTAAGTTTGAGTCTATGCTTGAACAGATTCTTCAGGGACAGCAGAAGATGACAGTAGACCTCAATGGGAAGATGGACGCTATGTAAACAGATCTGAATGGAAAAATTGAGTCTCTCAGTATTCATCAGAAGATGCTGGAAACTCAAATAGCAGAGATTTCGGACACCACCCGTGTGTCGACCGATACTACCTTGTATCGATCGACACACGTCCAAGGTTCTGCCAAAGACGATTCCAGAGAGCAAGCATCGATCGACACCACTTCATGTATCGATCGATACCGACCTGAAGAAACGACACATGAGCCTTGTATCGATCGATACCCTACTTGTGTCGATCGACACCTCTCGCAGTTTGAACCAGAAATTGTAAAGAAGCCAGAGATGGTTGAGGAACGTGTCTACAAGCTTAAGATTCCATACCCTCGATTACCCAAATACCTCAGAGACCCCATTTCTCCAAAGCAGCTGCGTGGCTTTGAGAAGATGGTACGACGGATTCCCCTCACACTGACTTTTGAAGAAGGTCTAGAGTACATGCCTCTACTGAGTCACTTCCGAGATTGCAGAGAAACTGAGGACGAGATTAAGGCACTCTTCCTCGAAGCCAGAAGCAAGTCACTACCGCTGAGGCAGTTGACCAAGAGAGAAGACCCATTAATATTCTTCTTCCCATACTCTATCTCTGGAGTAGAATTCAAAGAGTCTCTGGTTGACTCGGGGGCTAGCGTCAATGTCATGTCAAAGGCAATTGCAGAGAGATTGGGAGCTGATATTCGATCTCCCACGTCATCTATCACATTTGCAAACAGCTCCACCGCACTCCCATATGGTACAATCCCTGATTTGCAGGTTAACGTAGGAGATTGCCTGGTTCCTACTGATTTTCAGGTTGTGGAGATGAGCGCACAATCTCGTACGCAGTTGATTCTTGGAAGACCGTTCATGGCTACGGTTGGTGCCATTACGGACACACCCAACAAGCACATCTCGTTCTCATACATTGACAAGGAGGTGTACTACAAAGCAATCCCTAGAGGAACTCCCACACACATCTCTTGCATCACCGTTGTTCTAGGAGAAACATTGGTAGTTGATCTTTTGGAAGAACCTCCTGACGGACCTAATACCATCGACGTTCTAGATAGTCATTGTGTCATTACCAAGAACGACATCAAAACAGCTAAGGCAAAGGAGTTTGTGAAGAGCAAAGGAGTCAAAAGTGTTCCCCATGTGACTTTAATCCCTCAGAAGTGTGATGGGGATTCGATTGAATACAAGGTCAAGTGCAAAGGAGCCTCGAAACCATTCTCTAAGGCTAGAGTTCTTCTTACTTCGGAGGTGAAAGAGAAAGGAAAAGAGTTTGTGGAAGGCATGATGAGCAGAACTCTGAAGCTGGCGATGTCAGATTGTGGAGCTTGTTTTGGAGTCAGCTCTCAATCTTCTCCTGGCTGATCACCTGAGCCAAAGTCAAGCTACTGACTTTAAACGAGCGCTTGGTGGGAGGCAACCCACTGGTGAGTCTGCTTTTGAGTCATTTTTCATTTTATCTTTATTTTTTGTTCTGTGTTTGTGTCAGGATAAACAAGGAGTAAAACTCGAAATCGCCTGAGTATCGATCGATACCACAGTGGTATCGGTCGACACCAATCGCGAATGAGACGGTTCATCATGTCGATTTAAGCTTGGTATCGACCGATATCAGGCCCTGTGTCGGTCGACACCAGATGTTCCAGCACGGTAACTTCTTGTTTTTCAAAATTTTATTATGTTCTTTTGTTTTCTTTTACCAACCTTAGGCTAGATAACACTGGAGAAAGTGTTGTTCAAGTCTGGGGGAGGTGTCAGCTGACATTGTGTTTGTTTTTCTTAGAGTAAGTTGTTTTATCGAGTCAAAAACGTTTTATTGAGTCAAAACTTGTTGGAGATGATGATCATGTGCTTGAATTGTTGTTTTGATTTTGTTTTTGAGTGACCAGTGTTGCAGGATCAGCTCTAGATCGACAAATGAAAAATCCAAGGACTGACCAGTTGACTAGAAAACATCCATGTCTCCAGCAGAGTTCCTCTGAAGCCTGAGCCAAATTTTTGCATTTCATCGATGTGGTTAGTGTTTACAGAGCTTGATTCATCATTCATATCTGACAAAGAAACCCATATGTTTAAAGTAATGCTATCTCTCTCCCCTTTTATAAGTTGATAAATAAGGGCATAAAAGATGAAATGATTTTCTTCTGAGTAGAGGGCTAGGAAAATTTCCAGCGATCCCATTATTCTACTTAAGAGGGAATGATCACACAAAGGTTGAAAGCGAGGTTAGAAAAATTTCCCGTGATACCTCTATTCGCCTAAACCTTTGATACATAAAGAGAGAAGAACCGGAGATTCGGTGGCAAACACCATCAATACTCGCGTTTCGGACCTTGATGTGTATATGCAGATCTAAATAAAGAAGGAGAGAACATAATAAGAAATAAGTCTGGGGGAGAGAAAGTGATACAAAAAGTGTGAAATTGCATGGTTCCTTGTCATGATATTGTATGGTAAAGAATCTAGAAGGTTCTTGAACATTGGCTGCAGCGATGAAACTGGCGATGAGAGTTTTATTTGAACAATGCTGCGAGATAATGTGTGGAGTCCGGAAAAGCTACGAATGTCTACGGAGAAGTACATGGTGGTTAGATCAAAAGCTGGTTATGTGACATTTGGGTACTTGGGAAAAGGATCTCAGCTATGGTTCATGAACAGGTGAGTCTCCGTGTTTTCAAACCTCTTTCTCTGGTTTAGTCTTCTATTTGATTGAGGGCAAGCAAAGGCTAAGTCTGGGGGAGTTGATATATCATGGTTTTTACCCCGTTTAAGCCATGATATAAATCTGTTTTATCGAGTCTTTATTCTATTACAGAGTCTTTTAGAGTCTTTTAGAGGTTTTAGTACGTTTGGAGCTTAATTGGAGTTTTTGGAGGATTCTGGAGCATTTTGGGAGAAAAAGAGCAGAGTCATGCAGAGACGTCAGAAGTTTGGCATTCGTTGAAGAATTTCCGACCGATGGATTGAGCTCAAATTTGTACACAGGATAGATCAATGGATTAGCTTTCATATGGAAGTGGTTTGAGGCCATTCCAACGATGCGATCGAAAGTTATGCCAGTTTTCGTGAAGACAGTCCAGTCTGGCGAGCACAGTGGACTGGTGTCGAACGACACCAGTCCAGTATCGACCGATACCAACTGCAGACGGGGAAAAACGTGATTTTACAAATTTAAAGACCCTGCAACTTGGTCCAAAAGACTTTATTAATTAAAGAAAAGGCCCAGAACGTGTTTTAGCTTATAAATTAGGTTTTCAGCCACCTGTTTAGGCTATGCTTTATTCTACTTTGATTTTACTTTTGGTTTTTTTGGAGAGACAACTTTGAACTCCTGTTTCTATTGATTTCTTTGATGATGTATTCAATCATGTTGCTTTCAATCTCCATGTCAGAGTAGATCCACTTTAGGTTCAGGGTTCTCATAAGGGTTTTCTCTTAATGCTAGGTTGATTAGTTTATTAGGGTTCACCATCTGAATTAGTTCTTCGCTTAGGTTGTGTTCAAAGCTAATTCTAGGTTGACGAATCTGGAACTTAGATCTTAGGATAATTGATTAAGCACGACAGTGCGATGAATTACCTGATAGAACCTTAGGTGAGCAAATTGATTATTCGCAAAGAGATTTGGTTTAATTGATTTGTGAACATATCAAACCTGATATTAAAGCAGATTTAGACTTTATAATTCGCAAAGAGATTTGGAATTCCTAGGATTTAGATTTAGATAGTTTTCGCAACGACAGTTGGTTAATTATACCTTAGTGATTTGAGTTCAAGAACCGCGCTAAATCTGAATCATGTTAGTTAATTTA
>PKML01049734.1:1476657-1496369 GCA_002933935.1 Eutrema yunnanense
TTCTATTGATGATTTATTCAAACATGTTGATTGTTTCATTCTCCATGTCTGAGTAGATCCACTTTAGCTTTAGGGTTTTCTCATAGGGATTTCTTGAATTCTAGGTTAATTATCTGTTTAAGATTCACTATCTGAATTAGTTCTTCGCCATAGGTTGTTCTCAAAGCTAATTCTAGATTGACGAATCTGAAACTTAGATCTTAGGATAATTGATTAGGCGCGAGAGTGCGATTAATTACCTGATAGAACCTAGGTGAGCAAATTGATTATTCGCAAAGAGATTTGGTTTAATTGATTTGTGAACATATCAAACCTGAACTTTAAAGCTGATTTAGACTTTAGGATTCGCAAAGAGATTTGGAATTCCTAGGATTTAGATTTAGATAGTTTTCGCAACGAGAGTTGGTTAGCTATATTTTAGTGATTTGAGTTCAAGAACCGTGCGTAATCTGAATCATGTTAGTTAGTTTATCTGCATTCATTGATTTCCAGAGAAAAAACCCTGGGCCTATATTTTCCCAATTGAATTACAACTCCTCTAATTTCTGCACTGCTTTAAATTACATCTGTTTCACTTAGCGTAATTCACCATCTAAAATCTATTGTGTGATAACTGAGTTCTTGTGTTCGACCCCTGATTTACTGCAGCAACTGCTTTAGTACTATTTAGGGTATTAAATTGAGCATATCAATTTTGCTCCAAGGATTCGACATCGAGATCAAGGACAAGAGAGGAGTTGAGAATGGCGTTGCTGACCACTTATCGCGATTAAAGGTCGATGAAGTCGTACCTATTGATGATTTCCTGCCAGAGGAAGGTATTTACTTCATTGAAGCTCAACTTCAAGAGGTATGTCCCAAAAATCTGCAATTTTCACCAGTGCAGACTTTCGATATCGATCGATACTCACCTAGTGTCGATCGATACCCGTCGCGATTTGGACATGTTTTGCCTGCAGAGCACTTCGACTCTTATGATGTCTATCTAGCTGGTATCTCTAATCCTGCACGACCATGGTACGCTGACATTGACAACTACCTTGTTGTAGAGACTGAGCCAAAGTAACCCACAAAGTATGCGAGGAAGAAGTTTATGCGCGAGATAAGGAGGTTCTTCTGGGATGAGCCGTACCTATAAAAGCACTGCTCATATGGTATCTACAGAAGATGCGTTGCAGAGTCTGAGGTGCCAGCGATCCTTTTTCATTGCCATGGGTCTGAATATGCTAGTCATTTTGCTACTTTCAAGACGGTGTCCAAAGTTCTTCAAGCAGGCTTCTGGTGGCCTACTATGTTCAGAAACGCGCATGCTTATATCTCACAGTGTGATGTCTGTCAGAGGAGAGGGAAGATCAGCAAGAGACATGAGATGCCATAGAATTTCATCCTTGAGGTTGAAGTTTTCGATTGATGGGGCATCGATTTTATGGGCCATTTTCCCTCATCACACGAACATATACATCCTTGTTGTTGTGGACTATGTGTCCAAATGGGTGGAGGCGATTGCTAGCAGAACCAATGATTCTTCGGTGGTCGTTAAGCTGTTTAAGACCATCATTTTCCCTCGATTTGGAGTACCTCGAATTGTGATAAGTGATGGTGGTTCTCACTTTATCAACAAGATTTTCGAGAGGTTGCTGAAGAAGTATGGTGTAAATCATCGCGTGGCTACTCCATATCACCCTCAGACCAGTGGGCAAGTCGAGGTCTCCAACAAGCAAATCAAGGAAATTTTAGAGAAGACAGTGGGTGCTTCTAGGAAGGATTGGTCTAAGAAGCTGGATGACGCGCTATAGGCTTATAGGACTGCCTTCAAGACGCCGATGGTCACTACACCATTTCACTTGCTGTATGGGAAAGCATGTCACCTTCCAATGGAGATCGAACACAAGGCAGCATGGGCGACGAAGTTGCTGAACTTTGACATCAAGCCTGCAGCAGAGAGGACATTGATTCAGCCGAACGAGTTGGATGAGAATAGGCACCACGCCTACGAGAACTCGAAGCTGTACAAGGAGAGAACTAAGGCCTATCATGATAAAAAGATCATCTCCAGACATTTCGAGCCGAACGACCAGGTACTTCTGTACATATCTCGTTTGCAGTTGTTTCCTGGTAAACTGCGTTCTCGTTGGTCAGGTCCCTTCACAATCAAGGAGATCAGACCACATGGTGCTGTCGTGCTGATTAGTCCTACAGGCGATGAATTTACTGTCAATGGACAGAGGGTGAAACACTATTGGGCGAAAGCCGAGATTCCAACAGGGCAGATAATGCCTTTGGATGATGCACCCACAGCCTGAACGGCGTTACAGTCAAGTTAATGACGTTAAACGAGCGCTTGGTGGGAGGCAACCCACTGGTGAGTCTGCTTTTGAGTCATTTTTCTTTTTATTTTTCGTTCTGTGTTTGTGTCAGGATAAACAAGGAGAAAAAACTCGAAATCGCCTGGGTATCGATCGATACCACATTGGTATCGGTCGACACCAATCGCGAATGAGATGGTTCATCATGTTGACTTAAGCCTGGTATCGATCGATACCAGGCCGTGTGTCGGTCGACACCAGATGTTCCAGCACGGTAACTTCTTGTTTTTCACAATTTTTTTCTGTTCTCTTGTTTTCTTTTACCTACTCTAGGCTAGATAACACTGGGGATAGTATTGTTCAAGTCTGGGGAGGTGTCTGTTGACATTGTGTTTGTTTTTCTTAGAGTCAGTTATTTTATCGAGTCAAAAACGTTTTATTGAGTCAAAACTTGTTGGAGATGATGATCTTGTGCTTGAATTGTTGTTTTGATTTTGTTTTTGAGTGACCAGTGTTGCAGGATCAGCTCTAGATCGACTAATGAAAAATCCAAGGACTGACCAGTTGACTAAAAAACATCCATGTCTCCAGCAGAGTTCTTCTGAAGCCTGAGCCAAAATTTTTGCACTTCATCGATGTGGTTAGTGTTTACAGAGCTTGATTCATCATTCATATCTGACAAAGGAACCCAAATGTTTAAAGTAATGGTATCTCTCTTCCCTGTTAAAAGTTGATAAATAAGAGCATAAAAGATGAAATGATTTTCTTCTGAGTAGAGGGATAGGAAAATTTCCAGCGATCCCATTATTCTACTTAAGAGGGAATGATCACACAAAGGTTGAAAGCGAGGTTAGGAAAATTTCCCGTGATAGCACTATTTGCATAAACCTTTGATACATAGAGAGAGAAGAACCGGGGATTCGGTGGCAAACACCATCAATACTCGCGTTTCGGACCTTGATGTGTATATGCAGATCTAAAAAACAAAAAACAAAAAGAGAACATAATAAGAAATAAGTCTAGGGGAGAGAAAGTGATACAAAAAGTGTGAAATTGGATGGTTCCTTGTCATGATATTATATGGTAAAGAATCTAGAAGGTTCTTGAACATTGGCTGCAGCGATGAGGGCTTTATTTGAACAATGCTGCGAGATAATGTGTGGAGTCTGGAAAAGCTGCGAATGTCTATGGAGAAGTACATGGTGGTTAGATCAAAAGCTGGTTAGGTGACATTTGGGTGCTTGGAAAAAAGATCTTTGCGATGGTTCCTGAATATGTGAGTCTCCGTGTTTTCAACCCTCTTTCTCTGGTTTAGTCTTCTATTTGCTTGAGGGCAAGCAAAGGCTAAGTCTGGGGGAGTTGATATATCATGGTTTTTATCCCTTTTAAGCCATGATATAAATCTGTTTTATAGAGTCTTTCTAGTATTTTGGAGTCTTTTAGAGTCTTTTACAGGTTTTAGCACGTTTGGAGCATAATTGGAGATATTGGAGCTTTCTGGAGTATTTTGGAGCAAAGTAGAAGTTCGTGTTGCTGAGTACCCGATTTGAAGCATCAGTATCGATCGATACTGCCTAGTATCGATCGATACCCATCGCAGCAGACACGATCCGCGACTTAATGAAGAGTTGAAGAATTGCAGAATGGTCCCGAAGTCTTTATTATTTAAAAGAAGCTCCAAAACGTGATTTAGGTTATTTAATAGGATTTTACAGCCACTTTAATGGCTACGCATTATTTTACTTTGGTTTTGTGAGAGAGCTTTTGAAGGGAGACAAGTCTGAAACTCTGTTTGTCCGAGAGAAGATTTCGAACCCTCTTTTTACTCTTTCTGATTTATTTGATGATTTATTCAAACATGTTTATTGCTTCAATTTCCATGTCTGAGTAGATCCACTTTAGGTTTACGGTTTTCTCATAGGGATTTCTTGAATGCTAGATTGATTTATTGTTAGGATTGTTAGTGTTCACAATCTGAATTAGTTATTCGCCTTAGGTTGTTCTCAAAACTAATTTTAGATTGATCACCTAGAACTTAGATCTTAGGTTAATCGATTAGGCACGACAGTGCAATTGAGTAATCTGATAGAATTTAAGGTGAGCAAATTGATTATTCGCAAAGAAATTTGGTTTAATTGATTTGTTAACATATCAAACCTGAAATTAAAGCTGATTTATTCTTAGGAATTTGCAAAGAGATTTGGGATTCTGAAGTTTAGATTTAGATAATTCTCGCAACGACAGTTGGTCAATTATACTTTAGTGATTTGAGTTCAAGAACCGTGCGTAACCTGAACCCTGATTAGTTAGTTTATCTGCATTCATTGATTTCCTGAGAAATACCCTAGGCCTATATTCTTTCCATCGAATTTACAACACTTTTACTGCTTATTGCTTTTGTTTCATCTGATTTGCTTAGCTTGATTCGATACTATATAATCTATTGTGTGATTTCTCTGAGTCCTTGTGTTCGACCCCTGATATACTGCAGCTACTGCTTTAGTACTTTTTAGGGTATTAATTTGAGCATATCAGCTGATCGGCAGCTCAACCTAGCTCGGTAAGATGGTCAAGTACTGACCCTGCTAGGCGGACTTGACAGCTACAATAACGAGCTAGGTGGAACTGAGGCAGTGGGGGGGTCATGGGCGGTTGGGTGGTTCGACCAAAAGGTGGATAAGATCGGGTAACCGCCTATGGATCCAAGGGATGCGATCTAGACCGTTGGAGTAATTGATGGTCGAGATTGGGGTACGAGGGATGGGCGATTTTTGTAAGAGGAATATGTACAATCCTATATAAGGTGGGTGGTTGATGGAAAAGAGAAAAATCACGCCCAAGGGAGAAACTCTCGGCGAAAGAGGGAGAAACTCGCATATGCATAATCCACCGGGGGAAAGAGGGATTCGGGAAAGAATCGGAAAACAACCCTTACCGCTATCCGAGAGAGGATCGTGGGGAAGTGTTGGGTTTCCGAAATGATCACACGTTCAAAGGTTAACCAATAGCCGTGAGTGGTTTGGTGGAAAAGTAGAGATTAGACCAAGAACGGTCGGGATCCATCGCGATGGTTGAGTTCGGGTCGTGACATCGACATAACTGATCGATCACGTCGGATGGTGTACCGACGAGCGGTTATAGCCGGTGGGATGTGAAAGTGAATCGACTACTATCCAAGGAAAAGGATCGGTGGTGCGACGAGAAGAAAGGTGAGTCGGATTCACATGAAAGATCATATAGAGCCGTACATGATCCGGATGGGATCATTATCCTGGCTATGGGTGATCAAGAAGGACTCGGCGGTTCGGCTGAGGGATGTGATTGGTCACGGCAAAGGGCGCACAAGCCGGGAATGGATATGTGTGGTTTATCGAGCCGGATTATAGGATTCTCTAACGGTTACTTAGCCATGTGGGGTTGGTTGGTTAAATGGCTAAGGGAAAGGTTTCATTCACACGATCGGGTGAGAGGATCGGAAGGGATCTGGCAAGGGGCATTGTCAAGGTAGACACGTGGACTGACCAGACCAAACCAAACGCAGACCAATGGGCAACCGAGTCGCGGATATGGATGCGGTAAGTAAACTACCTTGGAACAAATGGATAGTGGCTTGCGTATTACTATACGGTTAGGTCTAGGGAACGAAATGCATAAGAATGCAATGCTTGGACCGAGTCAAATATTAATCTATAAGCTGAACATAAGTTAAAGGAAAATGTCCGAAGATAGAGATTGTCGGACCGGACAAGTGATTGATCGGAATTAGATGAAGGGAAAAGAAAGGTTTTAAATAGAACGGTTTCCGCTACGTACTAATAGAAAGGATAAAACGGATCCAGACTAAAATAGCTAAGGAAAGTCATAGGAAATATTTGAGGGAAAATCGCTAAGGAAGTGATTGTATTAGAAATGGGTAAAAAACAGGAGGTTCGGCCCGGAAACGGCCTGAGTTGGAAACGCATCGTCCGCGTCCTATAAAGGCCGGGACGGGGTGTATCAAGTTGGTATCAGAGCATGCTTGATCCTTGGGAATGATATATTCTCGGTAAAGCGGACGTGTGATCCGCAATTGACTAAGAGAATAGTCGATAAGGAAAGGATGACATACAACTCGATCATAATAGTGGCAAGATACAGACCGAAAGTTGTGATCGATTGAGAAAAGTATTTGGGAGTCTAGTGTTCTTGCCAATGCTTGCTCAATGACCAAGATACTTCTCGGAGGTATTAGCCACGATGAATGATGGGTTAAAGTCGGGAGTAGGATCGGGTTCAAGTGGTAACCATGATCCGAGATATTGAATAGCAAAGGACAAGGTTAAGTCCAAGCTAAATTATAATGCATTCAAAAGACTAAGACGCTAAACCAAAAACGTGATTGATGGTGAGCCAAATGGGAGTTGACGCAAGATGGGATATGTGCTTGGAAACTAGGAAAGTTTACCAAGGCTTATCGACTGAGCCAAGATTACTTACCCAATGGTAAGAACAACAAAACATAAAGGGGTAAGCGATCTACTCTATTCTGAGTGGGAAATGGGAAGGGAGGGAATCGAAACAAGATTCTACCCACCACTGAATTCGAGGACGAATTCCATTTAAGTGGGAGAGAACTTGTAATGTTCTTATCTTGAGATACGTGTATCGAATAATTTGTTCAACCAAAATGGATCCTAGTCAAGAATGGCAAAAGGGATGGGTAAGCCGTGGAAACAGATTATGCATTGGTCGGATCGACCGGGGGGAAGTTTTGATCAAGTTGGGAAGACTGTGATCAGAACATGGAAATGGTAGTAGATGTAAAAAAGGACCACGAGTGGTCGGGAATGAACCAAAGATTTGGGTAACTCGATTACAGTAGCAAGTCTAGGCTGAACAGAAGTTTTAGGCAGAAAGGATAAGCGCTTAGCAACCGGGAAAAAGGTTCGCTAAGGCAAATCTATGGGCCAAGATACATTTACCGAAAGCATAGATTGATACGCGTGATAAGTAATAGGATCAGGTTCAATAAGCCAAAGATTCAGAGATGGACCAATGGAATAAAAAAGGATCTATCATGCTAAGAATCCGGACTAGATGTGAGATCGGCAAACATGTTTGGGAACGGGAAAGTGTTCGCCAAAGTTTGTATGTGAACCAAAAGATTGCTCATAAAAGTCAGAGGATCAAAGCATAATAGGGATAAGATTGAGTCCCGGGAAGGACACAGATCGAGCAATCTAGTCGGAATTAGACTATGATTGGGGAATCCAACTTTGCTCGAATGAGACTAAGATTTGGGGGAATTCGATCGAGTCCAAAATGGACCAAGGTCGGATTAAGATCGAGTCCGAGAAGGAAAAAGATCGGGCAATCTAGTCAGAATTAGATTATGATTGGGGAATCCAACTTAGCGGGAATTAAACTAAGATTGGGGGAATATGATCGAGTCCAAAATGGACCAAGATCGGATCAATATCTAGTCGGGATTGTTTAAGATCAGGATATTATGATCAAGTCCAAGAAAGACGAAGATCGGGTAAGGATCTAGTCGGTGATTACTAAGATCAGGATAACATGATCAAGTACGGGAAGGACGAATATCGGGTAAAGATCTAGCCAAAAGTGACTAGGATCGGAAAGATAGATCGAGTCCAAAGAAAGACAAAAATCCGAGAATGAGATTAAGTCTTGATGGACCAATGTCAAGGGGAACTAGATTCTACCCACCACCGAATTTGAGGACGAATTCCATTTAAGTGGGGGACATTTATAACGTCCGCGTCCCGCGAAATTACGTCGGGCCAATTTGTTTCGGCGATAAGAAATGCATTTAACGATCGGTAAGGCTTAGTCAAGGCCCAAAAACAGATCGTAAGACTTAGCTGGGAAAATGGGATAAAGTAGTCGAGCTAATCAGCCGGACGAGCTGAATTAGCTGAGCTACTAGCTGGACGAGCTGACCAGCAGCTTAACCTAGCTCGGTAAGCTGGTCGAGTACTGACCCAACTAGGCGGACTTGAGAGCTACGGTAACGAGCTAGGTGGGACTGAGACAGTTGTGAGTCATGGGCAGTTGGGTGGTTAGACCAAAAGATGGATAAGGTCGGGTAACCGCCTATGGACCTAAGGGGTGCAATCTATACCGTTGGAGGAATTGATGGTCGAGATTGAGGTACGAGGGACGGGCGGTTTTTGTAAGAAGAACATGTCCATATATAAGGTGGGTGGTTGATAGAAAACAGAACAACCACGCCCAAAGGAGAAACTCTCGGCGAAACATGGAGAAACTCGCATAAGGCATAATCCACCGGGGAAAAGAGGGATTCGGGAAAGAATTGGGAAACAACCCTTACCGTGATCCGAGGGACGATCATGGGGAAGTGTTGGGTTTTGGGAAGGATCACACGGCCAAAGGTTAACCAATAACCGAGAGTGGTTCGGTGGAAAAGTGGAGATTAGACTGAGAACTATCGGGATCGATCGCGATGGTTGAGTTCTGGTCGTAACATCGACAAAACTGATCGATCGCGTTGGATGGTTTGCCTCCGAGCGGTTATAGCCGGTGGGATGTGAAAGTGAATCGACTACGCCCAAACGATTTCGACTACGATCCGGGAAAAATGATCAGTGGTGCGACGCGAAGAAGGGTGAGTCAGATTTACATGAAAGATCATATATAAGTTGTACATGATCCGGATGGGATCATTGTCCCGGCTATGGGCGATCAAGAAGGACTCTGCGGTTCGGTTGAGGGAAAAGATTGGTCACGGCAAAAGGCGCACAAGCCGGGAATGGATATGCATGGATTGTCGAGTCGGATTATGGGATTCTCTAACGGTTACTTAGCCATGTGGGGATGGGTTGTTGAATGGCTAAGAATCGATGGGAAGAGTTTCATTCACACGATCGGGTGAGTGGATAGGATGGGATCCGGCAAGGGGCACGGTCAAGGTAAACATGCGAACTGATCGGACCAAACCAAACGCGGACCAAGGGGAAACCGAGTAGCGGATATGGTTGCGGTAAGTAAACTACCTTGGAATAAATGGATGGTGACTTGCGTATTACTTGATGGTTAGGTCTAGGGAACGAAATGCATAAGAATGAAATGCTTGGACTAAGTCAAAAATTAATATATAAGACGAACGGAAGTTAAAGGGAACTGTCCGAAGGTAGAGATTGTCGGACCGGGCAAGTGGTTGATCGGAATTAAACGAACATTTTAGTTTTTGGTTTCTGATCGGTTTGAACTGATCGACAATTTTGAAAATTGGGATCGGTTATCGGTTAGAACCGAACCAATCAGTTCTTTGGGTTTTATTTTTTAATTTTCCCAAACCGATTTATACCGAGTAATACCGGATTATATCAAATTTACGAAAACATAATCAAAATTTCAAACCGAATAACCGAACCAAACCGAATAAACCAAGTATGACCAAAACTATCCGATTTGAACCAATTTTCAACACAAAACCAGAAATTTTGTTTATATTCGGTAAAAAATTTAAAAACCGAATCACCCAAAAACCAACCGTAATTTTTTGGTTAATTTTGGTGAAATTTTCATTAACCGAATTAATAAAAAAACAGAAATAACCAAACCGAATTGTTCCGTTAACCCGAATTATGAGGCCTAAAATCTTCAATCTTCAGCAGTCCAAGAGCCCAAAGATTGTCAAAAACTTTAGCGCTAAAATAAGAATCATCAAAAAAATTCAATTTTTCAATTTTTCCAATTTGTACAAAATCTTCAATTTTCCACTCCAATTTGTGGTATTGTTTATTCATGTTAGTTACTGTCTCACATAAATTTACCGAGTAATCGAGCATACAAAAACAATTTGAATAATTATGTGAAAAAAATTATGTAATATCTCAAATTCTAGTATATGGTGGTGCATGTGCTGAGGCCGATAAAGAGCAAACAGCTTAGGAACGGTGGTGATCGGAGCATTACAAATCCCATGAATAACTGTAATGAGTTATTGTGAATAAATGTTGTTTGGAAAATATTTTCGAGATACACCAGACAATTGGTTTTGTGGAAGATTTCTTTGGCTTTTTAGGTTTGATTTTAGTGAGTATGGGTAGCTGATTCGATCACTAGACCAATTTTCAAGTTATCTAATATATTTTGGATCAACTATGTTTCTTATATAATAACTCAAATGGAGGTCGTGCGCGTTGTTGTAACACACTTCGACTTCTTTCTCACCAAGGCAAAAATATATGCATTATCAGATCTAGTTTCACCGGTCCTTTCCGGCGTCCGGTGCCCTTCGCTGGTGTCGTGAGAGGACCAACCCCCTTTTTGCTCACCTACAGAGCTTCGTCCATGGAAAGGAGTTTCTTTCCGGTAAGTTTGGCGGTGTTTCCTGGCTCCTTGGCAGTGAAACATGGCGGCTCTATGGTGGCATCAAGGCAATGCAATGACTCTGGATATGTGAGGACGAGATCTGAAGTTGGTCGCTTTCTTCTCGGAGCTTCCCGATGGATATGTGCTGGTGGAGTTTTGTTCGGCAAGGTTTGGCGAGGCTTAGAGGTGTGGATTGACTGAAGTCGCTGATAGTTGCATTATGTGTCCCATTTAAGCATCCATTTAAATTAGTTTTTACATCCTTATATCATTCATTTTATGGTTTTGATCTATTTTGCATCCATTTTAAAGTTAGAGAGTTTTATATTAGTTCTTGCATGGTTTGGTGCGTATCATAGTGTTCTAGATACATTTGGAGCTTGTGGAGGCTTGTTGGAGTTTGGTGGAAAGCCATGGACCAAAGATAGCTTGTTGGAGACAATGGATGTAGCCAAGAGGAAGAGAAAGGTTCAAGAAAGGAGGATGGAGCAGAACCAGAAGCTCCCATCGGCCAAGCTGCATCGACCAGATGCAGCTTCCTCTGGAGCAAAATCAGAAGCTCCCATCGGCCAAGCTACATCGACCAGATGCAGCCGATGCAGCTTCATCCAGAGCTAAACCAGTGCTTCACATCGGGCAGTCACATCGACAAGATGCGGCCAATGTGGCTTCATCCGGAGCAAAATCAGAAGCTCCCATCGGCCATGCTCGATCGACCATATGTAGCCGATGCAACTTCATCAAGAACCAAAAATAACCGGGTCAAACCTGGTTTGTCCCGGGTTGACCCGGGTTGACCTGGATCCGACTTAGTTTTCTATATATATGTTTAAACCTTATTTTATTAGGGAGATTTAGTCCATCTCTTTTTCCCTTTGCGAACGTGATCCTTTTTAGATTTTGAAACATTTTTAAGAGATATCTTGAGGTTTTTATAAAGATCTTTAGTTTATCTTCTTATTCTATCTTTAATTATTCACTACTCATGTTTATTAACACTTCTCAAATGGGATTTGTTGGTTCTATTATGATTATTGAGTAAATCCTTTTAGGATCCATGGGATGAGGTCAATTAGGGTGATGATTAGAGTAGATCCATGATGTTAGGGATTAATTTAGATAATATACTTTCTTATTAAGTGTGATTAATGCTAGATTATCCTTGATTTGGTTGATTTAGAATTTAGAGAATTTCTCGCCAGGAAAGTGTTCGATGAAATTTTCCAAAGAACTTTTTAAGAGATTTACTTGTTTTGCCTATGAAAATAGTTGTCTAAGGAGTTTATTGGTTGTATGATCTTATGATTAATTCTTGTTGATTACTTAATCACAAATGAGAATTTGTTATTGATTAAACAAAGTGATTAGTATCATAGAAATAGATTAGTCTTAATTGGTGAACTAAACCAAATGATTAGCATTGTTTGAGTAATTGACATCATAGATTAGCTCTAGGATCACCCCAAATCAATAAGCTCATCATTGGATTCGCTTGCTTTATCTTTTTTAATCGTTTTAAGATTTCTAGTTTACTTTCTTGCTTTGATTAAGTTTGAAACTTGTTAGTCTTTTAATTGCTTTTGTTCTTTGCTTAGTTATTTCTTGTCTTGTCTTTAATTTGATTAGGATCATTACAAAAATTTTATTCGATTAGCTTAGATTAATTAGTTTCCCGCATTCTCGGTGTGTTACTGTAGAGCCTCCTCGGATTGATCCCTAAATGCTACAATGACCGAGCATTTGCGTAATTGGTAATCAATATCAAATTATCCACATATCAATCGCAGGTGCGGTGAAGTGGCGAGTGGTCTCAAGGTAATAGATCCTCCGAATGTCTTTACCAAGTCGTAGATCTGCTAGGGGACGGCGGAGCTGTCAGTGCGGCTAAGTTTTCCCAGCGGCATTTCTTTCTTCGGGTCCTTTTTCCCCTCAACCGCGTCATTCGCCTCTGTGGAGTAGGTAAAGCTTCCTTTGTCTTCCGGTGCTGAGCTTTCATGTCTTCTCTCCTCTCTGGTGGTGTTATGTGGCAACCGTGCTACTTCAAAATGTAGGTGAAGGGATCGTGACAGAGGTTTTCTGTTCCGTTGCAGCTGCATCGATGGTTTTCTATACCGCCAAAGTCTTTGTCCAACAGTGGCTTCTCAGGTGGCGGAGATTTCCTTTGCTCTTTGATTAGGGTTTCATCGTTCCGGTTTAGCCGGGTTAGTCTCAGTTTAGGATTCATGTTTAACACAAAATTGCTTTTTCGATAAGGACTTTAGACTAGGTCCAATCCGGGAATGTGGTTAGGTTTATTTTAAGTATTATTATATTTTTGTAAAATAAAAAACCAAAAAAAAAAAATACGAACAGTTTAAAAAAAACTATGTTTCTTATATAGGGCCAGTCAAATACATTATAATAGGATTGAAATATTTTAATATTTCTTCATTGGAGGATCCTCTATATAAATGGAGTGAGTTGAGTTAGTATCCTCAAGGTGAGGTCGAGAGCTTCTCCCAAAAGAGAGAGAGAGAGAGTGCGTGAGTGAGTGAGAGAGAGAGAGATCAGAGATATCGTGAGTAAGTGAGTGAGAGAAATAAAAGATTGAAAGATTAATTTTGGAGTGAAATTAGGGTTTATCTCTCTTCTTATTTTCTTCAAAAACAAACAAACGTCATCCTCCTGGAAATCCCTGCTTCTTTCTGTTAACCATCATCTAACCACGATTTTCTTATGAAGTGTTGCTTTATGGGTTTAAATTTTGTCAAAATTCAACTAAAACACAACATTTAGGCCAACAAAAAAATAATCGTATTTGAAACAGTCGGGTGTTTTCCAGAAAACGAGATCCATCGTTATTTTCCAAAATATTATGAATTTTTAGTCATTTAATATTCTTTCATTTTTATTTTTTTTGTTGATTTATAGAGTTGATCAACTTCATGGGCATTTTTAAGTTCCCTCAAGTTTGATCCTCTTTTTATTTATTTTTGTGGATAAATTTATTTAGTTTAGATCAAATGGAGGTTGCTTATTTCAAGCCTCTTTGATCAAATTTTATTTCTGTAAACAAGCAAAAAAAAACCAGTCTTTGAATTTTTTTTTCTAAAAAGACAGGTTTTTTGTTTTTAAACCATTTTTTATATAATCTTTTGTTCTTGTAGTATATTCTTTTTGTGTTTCAGGAAACTCCGATGGCTGATTTCTTCAGGAACGGCCATGGCGGCGAACTTATGGAAGCACTTCAACCTTTTTACAAAAGTGCTTCCACGTCTGCTTCAGACTCTACGTTTGCGTCTTCAAACGCTGCATTTTCGTCTTCAAACGCTGCATTTGCGTCTTCAAACGCTGCATTTGCGTCTTCAAACGCTGCATTTGCGTCTGCGCCAAACGACCTCTTTTCTTCCTCTTACTATAATCCTCAGTCTCAAAATGCCTCTTTCTTTCCCACAACCCAACCCGATTCCGGCTCCTACCTGGATATTTATCCTGGATCTATGACCTATCCATCTTCATTCGGGTCAGATTTTCAACAACCCGATCAAAACTACCAATCCCAGTTCCATTACCAAAACGATTTCACTTACACTCACCAAGACAACCACTGTATGCTCAATTTTATCGACCCGAACCCGGGTTTTCTAACCCAACCGGGACCGGTTTCTGGTTCCGGTTCGGTCCCAAAGCCGACTAAACTCTATCGTGGAGTGAGGCAAAGGCATTGGGGTAAATGGGTCGCTGAGATCCGTTTACCCAGGAACCGAACCCGACTTTGGCTCGGAACATTTGACACGGCTGAGGAAGCCGCGTTGGCTTATGATCGCGCCGCGTTCAAGCTACGCGGCGACTCGGCTCGACTCAATTTTCTGGCCCTCCGATTCCAAACCGGCTCGTCTCCGTCTGATTCCGGCGAATACTACGGACCTATTCAAGCCGCCGTTGACGCCAAGCTCGAAGCCATTTTGGCTGAGCCAAAGAATCAGCCGGGCAAAACGGAGAGAACATCGAGGAAACGAGCTAAAGCCTCGCCTTCCTCAGTTGAGCAGCCGGCGCCACAGCAACATTCCGGGTCGGGCGAGAGTGATGGGTCGGGATCGCCGGCGTCGGATATGATGGCACCGGAGATGTGTGTAGAGACGCCTATGCCTTGGAATGATAACTTTATGCTTGGGAAGTGTCCCTCTTACGAGATCGATTGGGCTTCAATTTTATCGTGAAAAATAGGATTCAATTATTTTTTTTTTAAAATTCAACATTTTGTATTTGTGTTTAAATTTCTAGTGGTCTTAGCTGTGCCTACTTTTTAAATTTGTAATTTAGGATTTTGTATGAAATGCAAAATGTAAATTGTAAATTATGGACAGCTGAAGTTTTTGTTCATGCCGTAGTCACGTAGATCTCTTCATTTTAAAATAGAAATGAATTTGGTTAGTATCAACTTTTTTTTTGTTCCTATTTTAACATTGCTTTACTTCACATATAAATAGTAGTATTACGTAAGAAAAGAAAGGAAAAATATTATTAAAACAAAGGAAAAATTGTCAAAAAAATCACGAATTTTCAAATTTTGATCATTCAAAACATGAATTATCGCGTGGATAATTTAAATCATCAAAGTCTGTTGACTTTAAATTTAAATCTCAAACTTCTGTTGACTGAACCAAATTAGACACAACGTTAAGTTGATAAACAGAACGGATAAATAAGATTAAAAACGGCTGTAAATCACAGTTAAGTAAAACAATATCGTCTCCTCTTTCTTCTTAAAATCCCAAACAAAGACATTGGGGATTTTCGTTATTTGGGAGTTTAAGAAGAAAGAAAAGACAACAACTTTTTAACTCTGTTTATCCGTTCTATTTATCGACTTAACGTCGTGTCTAATTTAGTTCAGTCAACAAAAATTGGGGATTTAAATTTAAAGTCAACAGATTTTGATGATTTAAATTGTCTACGCGGTAGGTCATGTTTTGAATGACCAAAATTTGAAAATTCATGACTTTATTGACAATTTTCTCTTAAAACAAATGAGAAATAAAGAATGAGAACGTGATAAGTTTTTTTTTGTTGGAGAAAGGGTTATAACGTGATAGGTTATGAATACTTTGTAACCCATTAGGATCGTTAAGTTCCTCCGTTCTAGGCTTCTAGCGTAGCTAGGATCATCTAGCTTAGCATAAAAATGATTAAAAAATTAAACTAGAAGAAGTGAAAAGAGAAAGGAGGTTAATATTGGGAATTAGAGTCCAACTAGAAGATGTGAAAAGAGAAAGGAGAAAGTGGAAGAATAGGAAGTTTAAGAGCATCCTCAATGCAGACTAAAAACTTTTTAAGTCTTCCGTTTTTATTATTTTTTTTTTGTCAAAAAAAAAAAAANTTTTTAAGGTCGCAGCGAATCACGCTGCGACACGTGGCAAAAAATTGGAGACCTTATGTCTCGCGGAAGACACAATTTCACTCGGGAAGGATGATTTTCGCGGGCCCCACACGGAAGATATAGGAGTTTGGCCTCCATTGAAGTGAAACTTTAGGTAGTATAATGATGAACGAAATAGTTAAGCCTAATTAATGATCTCACGTTCTCATGTCTTAGGACTTGAAGAAGACAAAAGTGGGAGGAAAGATTAAAATAACTAAAGAAAAATGATGTGTTATTTAAGACCCAACCACTGTAATAATTATGTATACAAATAGCACTAACTATGATTTTTTTGTTTTACAAACGCTTATGGAGATTGCTCATGTGGATTCGATTATATGATAGAATTGCATGTTTTTTTTTTTGGGGTCAATTTGCATGTTTTGTTATTTTTGGTTGCTGTTCCTTTTACCATTCATTGAATCCATACTCTAATTTCGAATCATATAATAACTTTAGATTCGACTCATAATCCATCAACTTGACAAATCTTCAAAGCGCAAAAAGTCAAAAGAGAAGAATTATAACGCACGCTTGAGCTGTCAACAGCTGTGGATTGACACTACCCAAGACATGTCTCTTTGTCAACTCAACTCCCAACCTATTCTTTAACTCTATTCATGTAAAAGAGCGTAACGTACCAACACGGGGCCATATCTTAGTATAAAGACTGTTTCCTTGTGCATTCAATATTTTGTAATTGCATTCAATATTTTGTAATTGTGTGTTTTTAAATGATAAAGAACTTCGTAATGAAAAAGATGCGATAGTAGAGATGACATGCATTCATATTAGAGAAGATTACTATAATGACACAAATTTATAAAATTTAATTATTAGAATACTTTCTATGTTTATACTACTATTTTAAAGCCTCCGTACATAGAATAGATAGATATAGTGATAAATGATCATCCTGCCGAAGTCCTCACCGTGGCACTATATGCAGGGTCGGTTCAGATTGGGAGACGAGGAGGACAACCGACCCAGGGCCCCACATATTTTTTTTTAATACTAAAAATGGGACCCGAATTTGTAAAAAAAATTTTATTTTATTTTATTACTAAAAAGGGCCCAATTTTTTTTTTTTTACTTTTATACCCCACAAATTGTTTTTTGCCCAAGGGCCCCACTAGGATTGAGCCGGCCCTGACTATACGTCCTTGTCGTGCACCATTCATGAGAATTTTGTATTGGACCAATTTGATACACTACATAATCCAACTAATCCATTTTCCGCAAAGCCAAATTTTATTTGGAGATTTTCTACAAAATTCCACTCTACCTGATCATATACCTTAACTCATATACGTCTTGATAGCCATATACTTACTCTTTTTTTTGTATTGAATGTAAAATTTATTCAACCAAACAATATTTATACAATAAATGTAACATTCTTGTGTTTAGTTGTTAAAATTTGAAAGAAAAACAAAAAAACAGAAAATGTTTTGAAAATCTCAGGAGCTTCAAACTTAAATGGCACTTGATTACAGTGGTCTAGTGGCAAACCACTTGATTAGTTCATGTTCATACTTGTTGTTCCTTGTGTTGCAAATTGAGCTTAGTCGGTTATTTCTCACATTCTTATCAAGAAGCTTTATGATCTGAAATGACGGAAGAGGTGGTTCTCCATGCTTTTGCCCGTTTCTTTCTCGCCATATATGGTTGAAACACATCGTGATGACGACATCCCAACGGAACCGGACCAAATCATAGCCGAACCATACCAAGTGCCAATCATCCCGCAAGGAGCCATCACTAGGACTCGAGCAAGGACACTCCAACACAAATTCAACATATTTGCCAACGGAGTCACTAGCCAAAACAAGCCGAACCAACGACCTGACCAAGATATGCTCCTCAAACTTCTTCTAGGCCATAATGAAGACCGTTTTAAAGTTAGAATTGAGGGACATCAAAACGATGTAATTTACACTGCAGAAAACTATTTCCAACGACCAAGTGACCCTAAAAATCACTTTGGTCAAGCCACTTTCGAGTTTACTCAAGTGGATCAAGAGGATCCCATAAGCGAGCTTTTTCCGGTCCATATGACGATCCAAAGGAGGAAGATCCAACAGGCCAAAACTCAATTGAGGGAAGGCACTTTAATAGACCAAAGGCCCATGAAGTACATATTGGTCGAACCAAAACACGCCTGGATCAAGCCCAGCTGGAAGTCACCTCACAAAGTTCACTTTACGGCCCACTCGCAACAAAGGAGGAAGCTTGGCCCTTATTCTCAACCAAGGCCCAAGTCCATTTAAACATTTCGTGTGAAGCTCACCAAAATGACTAATCATCAAGAGGAAAGTCAGCTCAAATTCAAAGGAGACAACATGTGGTCAAACCTTCCATAACCGGCACCAAACGCGTTTGACCTAAGATAAGTATGGTAAGTCTTTGAATTTGATTTAAATTAATGTGATTTTTTCCTTGTTTATTTTTCAGCTTAAGTTTAGCTAGATTAGTAATTTTATTTCCTTTGTTTTTGAATTTTTTTGCTAAAATTTCTCGTTGTAATTTTATGATTTTTCTTTCGTATTTTTTGTATGAATTATTGCATTTAATGACCGACCACTACAAGAAAGTAGCTAATTAACAATCAAAATTTGCAACGTAATATTTTGTAACAAATATTTGCAACATAATACGTAAAAATTTGTTGTAATTCTGTTGCCAAATTTCTCAAAAATAATCAGTTGCTAAATCGTCGCAAGTTTGCAACTGATTTGTAATGGGATTAGCAACGGTATATTTTTGCAACAATGTTCGTTGCAAACCTTTTCTAAATTTTGCAACGGGAATACGTTGCAACCGTTTGCAACGGATATCATTACAAAACGTTACAAAATTTGCAACGGATATTCGTTGCAATAGTTTACAACACGTTTCTGTTGCAAATATTTGATAGGTGGGAATGATTTAAACGTGGGCTTCTAAGTAGGTGAGTATGTTGCTAAGTCATTGTCTTATGTTTCTATATAAACAACATATAGTTATCCAATTGTGGTTTCACACTTAACAAATATGTGGTTTCACTTCTTGCAACAGAATAGCATGTGTATTGCAACGGATTTTTTGATTTTGCAACAGATTTCTTGAGCTTCCTTGCAATTATGTTGCTAAATGACTCATTAAAAAAAGCAAGTTTCAATCATCTTACTCATATAACTACTATCCAAGTTGTGCATGGTATATTGCACGATGTAAATTTAATACATTCAGTGAAAGAAAATACCACAACAATCATCATTCATGTCAAAATATATAAGAGTCGAACATTCATCTTAAAAAATAGTAAACATGAATACATGATGAGTAGGAATTTTTAGAGTCCCAAATCAATACCTCATTGTAGTAATTGAGGATCGAACCGAAGAGGCTAAGGTCGAAACACTATGAATGCATGAAACTTCCTAAGCTAGAGCGAATGTTTTTGTTGTTTTATATTTATAAACTAAAGGGAAACTAATGCAAGAAGGGAAAACAAAGATATAAGAGTTGGATCACGGACTAAGCTATCAAGGCGATGGAATACGATCAAACAACGAATCATTCGGAAGCATTAAACTCTATCCTAGAACATGGGATTCATAATTATGACTAATCCACCGTCGTGGCACTAATCACTTTGTTAATCACCAAATCAAGAGCAAACC
>PKML01049734.1:1497721-1530734 GCA_002933935.1 Eutrema yunnanense
ACCCTCGAGTCTATCCACACAGAACTCGAGACCACCGCCAAAGGGCCAGTATCGATCGATACTCGCATGGTATCGATCGATACTCCCTGCGATTCACCACTACCACCGCGAGAACTCACCCAGAACTCGCCAGAACCACACACAGACAGCATCAACAAAGCTTAACACTATCACACTAGCTTCTATGCTGACCTTTGGTCCCAACTCACCTTGAAACACGCGGGAACGAGCTTTAGAAGATCTCTCCCACTTCTCACCAACTCACGCCCCAAGCCAAGCTTCTCCCAAGCTCTCCTCCGAGCTTCTCACAAGCTCACAACCTCTTGATCTCGCAAGATCGCAGCTCCGCAAAGCTTCCGCTCTCTTTCTCTCTTCTTCTCTCTCTCTCCCTCTCTTTCTCGACCCTTCTGTGGTCTTATCCTTCCAAGGATAACTTTTATACTTGAAAGAAGGTAGAGAAGAAGATAACCACAAGAAAACCCGGCCGGTATCGATCGATGCCTACCAGTATCGATCGATACTGCCCCCCCCCTGGAATAAATTATTCTTCCTCCCATAATCAATTCCCGGAACACGGGCGCTACACTTATCAAGAAGCTTTATGATCTGAAATGACGGAAGAGGTGGTTCTCCATGCTTTTGCCCGTTTCTTTCTCGCCATATATGGTTGAAACACATCATGATGACGACATCCCAACGGAACCGGACCAAATCATAGCCGAACCATACCAAGTGCCAATCATCCCGCAAGGAGCCATCACTAGGACTCGAGCAAGGACACTCCAGCACAAATTCAACATATTTGCCAACGGAGTCACTAGCCAAAACAAGCCGAACCAACGACCTGACCAAGATATGCTCCTCAAACTTCTTCTAGGCCATAATGAAGACCGTTTTAAAGTTGGAATTGAGGGACATCAAAACGATGTAATTTACACTGCAGAAAACTATTTCCAACGACCAAGTGACCCTAAAAATCACTTTGGTCAAGCCACTTTCGAGTTTACTCAAGTGGATCAAGAGGATCCCATAAGCGAGCTTTTTCCGGTCCATATGACGATCCAAAGGAGGAAGATCCAACAGGCCAAAACTCAATTGAGGGAAGGCACTTTAATAGACCAAAGGCCCATGAAGTACATATTGGTCGAACCAAAACACGCCTGGATCAAGCCCAGCTGGAAGTCACCTCACAAAGTTCACTTTACGGCCCACTCGCAACAAAGGAGGAAGCTTGGCCCTTATTCTCAACCAAGGCCCAAGTCCATTTAAACATTTCGTGTGAAGCTCACCAAAATGACTAATCATCAAGAGGAAAGTCAGCTCAAATTCAAAGGAGACAACATGTGGTCAAACCTTCCATAACCGGCACCAAACGCGTTTGACCTAAGATAAGTATGGTAAGTCTTTGAATTTGATTTAAATTAATGTGATTTTTTCCTTGTTTATTTTTCAGCTTAAGTTTAGCTAGATTAGTAATTTTATTTCCTTTGTTTTTGAATTTTTTTGCTAAAATTTCTCGTTGTAATTTTATGATTTTTCTTTCGTATTTTTTGTATGAATTATTGCATTTAATGACCGACCACTACAAGAAAGTAGCTAATTAACAATCAAAATTTGCAACGTAATATTTTGTAACAAATATTTGCAACATAATACGTAAAAATTTGTTGTAATTCTGTTGCCAAATTTCTCAAAAATAATCAGTTGCTAAATCGTCGCAAGTTTGCAACTGATTTGTAATGGGATTAGCAACGGTATATTTTTGCAACAATGTTCGTTGCAAACCTTTTCTAAATTTTGCAACGGGAATACGTTGCAACCGTTTGCAACGGATATCATTACAAAACGTTACAAAATTTGCAACGGATATTCGTTGCAATAGTTTACAACACGTTTCTGTTGCAAATATTTGATAGGTGGGAATGATTTAAACGTGGGCTTCTAAGTAGGTGAGTATGTTGCTAAGTCATTGTCTTATGTTTCTATATAAACAACATATAGTTATCCAATTGTGGTTTCACACTTAACAAATATGTGGTTTCACTTCTTGCAACAGAATAGCATGTGTATTGCAACGGATTTTTTGATTTTGCAACAGATTTCTTGAGCTTCCTTGCAATTATGTTGCTAAATGACTCATTAAAAAAAGCAAGTTTCAATCATCTTACTCATATAACTACTATCCAAGTTGTGCATGGTATATTGCACGATGTAAATTTAATACATTCAGTGAAAGAAAATACCACAACAATCATCATTCATGTCAAAATATATAAGAGTCGAACATTCATCTTAAAAAATAGTAAACATGAATACATGATGAGTAGGAATTTTTAGAGTCCCAAATCAATACCTCATTGTAGTAATTGAGGATCGAACCGAAGAGGCTAAGGTCGAAACACTATGAATGCATGAAACTTCCTAAGCTAGAGCGAATGTTTTTGTTGTTTTATATTTATAAACTAAAGGGAAACTAATGCAAGAAGGGAAAACAAAGATATAAGAGTTGGATCACGGACTAAGCTATCAAGGCGATGGAATACGATCAAACAACGAATCATTTGGAAGCATTAAACTCTATCCTAGAACATGGGATTCATAATTATGACTAATCCACCGTCGTGGCACTAATCACTTTGTTAATCACCAAATCAAGAGCAAACCATCGTTTGTGATAGGATGATTAACAAGCATTAAAATCCAATCCCAATTAGTTCACTAATCACCCTAGACATCAACCATCGTTGGCTAGGCACGAAAAGCTCACAAAAAGTCTTGTTCAAGCATTTCATCGAACACCTATCGGGCGTGAAATGCTTAAGCTCTAGACTCGAATGGATAAACCTAATCTAGCACTAACACCGTTTACTCGAATCTCTCCCTAATGCATGGGATGAGACCATAAATCCTAAGGTGTAGCTCTAGATTGGTTTGTCACGCCCACTAGAGCTACCTAATCTAGGTGTAGTTCTAAACTATGGTTCATCAATCCAAAACTAGCATTAAGAACCGACCTAAGTGAAGGATCCAGCAAGGATCAACCTAAATCATCATCTAATAATCATCAAGACAACTAACTAATGATGCTAACACACTCAATCAATGCTAATCCTTAGGTTATGATCACTAATCTTGACTAATTCTCTTTCAAGCAACTAATCACTATGCTAATCACTCAATCCATTAGCAAACTCTCATTTGTGGATCAATGATTAGCAAGCATTAAGAATATGAACTAGATCAACCAAAATACACCCTAGACAACTAATCTCTTAGGCTAGGAACATAAATCTCTTGAGTAATTTGGTCTTGGCATTTCATCAAAGACTTGGTGTTCATGAAATGCCTTATGATCTAGACCTACTCTTTCAAGCTAGATCTAGCATTAAGGACACTTAGACAAGAAAGGAATGCAATGATTAAGAACATGAGCATCAAGAATCAATCATCAAGCCATCAAAATCAACCTAAATCTAAGATCCAACAAAAAGGGCCTAAGGCCTAAATATGAAGAACAATAAGGAAGAACAAATAAAGATAAAGAAGATGCATTAATTATAAAGATAGAGGTGAAGAATCCTTCTCATAGAGTGGCATTTGTATGAAGAACAAGGGAAATCCCTCTCAAAATCATAAAAGAGTTTGGGGATAAACCCCACTCTAGGGAAAAGAAAGCTTAGCCCTCACAATTAGGTTTTTGGGCTTATAAATGAATAGTGACGAACCGGGTCGACCCGGGACAAACCGGGTACCGACCCAGTTTAATTGGGTAAAATTGGGTTTGGTATCGATCGATACCCTCGGTATCGATCGATACCTTTGGTGTTGAGCCTGTTCTTCAGGGGATACCGAGGACACACCTCGGTATTACTGCTCCGTGTTAAGGCAATTTTCCCCCGGGTTCTTCCTGGGCCAGTACCGACCTGTGATGTCGAGCAGTGGCATCGATGTATGGCATCTGAAGCTTGGGTATCGATCGATACCGAGGGGTATCGATCGATACTGGGTGTTTGGATACCGAGGACACACCTCGGTATCTTTGCTCCGTGCTAAGGCCTTGTTTCCCCGGGTTCTTCCTGTGCTGATATCGAGCTGTAACACCGAGCAAAGGCATCGGTGTAATCCCCTGAAGCTTGGGTATCGATCGATACCGAGGGGTATCGATCGATACTGGGTGTTTGGCCTGTTTCTCGATAAACACCTAAAAACACTCCAAATGTATGCAATAACTCACTAGGACCTAATGCAAATGTCCTAAACTCTAAATGAGACCTAAATGCAAGACAAGAACATGATTATGCATGCAAGTGACACAAAACCCTAAATGAAATGCATCCTAAAACATGCAATATATGAGTATATAAATATACACACTTACTCACTTATATGATATCAAGGCATCTTTCCGTGCCTCGTCTATTCGGCGTCTGTCGCCACAAGCGTCCGATTCGTAAGCCGCAACAAGCTCGTTGATTGATGGGAGGAAAGCAGATTCCAAGACCGTTAATCAACGAAAACGTGACGGCAGAAGCAAACAAATCATTCACCATCAATCAAAGGGAAGCGTCCTCGAGCGCATGGGGAACTGTACGTCTCCTCTTAGGAGAGGTTTCCTCGTGCGCGGCCGCTCTATCTCTATCACGTTCAGAGCCGGAACGTTTCTGCCTCGATGCCCTAGTACACTTCGTCGAAGCATGGACAGCTAACACATTACTCATATCCCCGCCAATAGGAACAAAGGACTTGAGAGAATCAGCTAGGCACGTACTAGCATTACCGGACGTATTCACCTCGGCAATGGTCACCACCTCGGTTGAAATTGGAAGCCCAAATGAATTGGTGGGATCGACATCAATAGAAGTTCCCCCGGATATAACCGCCTCGGTTGGGATAGTCTGTGCAATAACCTCGGCAACTCGCCCGTTGTCTCCCTCTCCTCAATCTCCTTTTCCGCACAGACTAACGATCTCGGCGCCATACCAGAATTAGTGTCCTCCGAAGATAGGGGTTCAAGATTAACTGGTACACCGTCAATAATGGCCCTGGCTCGCTCTATCCTCTTCAGCAAAATGTGTTTTCGCCAATCAACTTTTCCCGCGACAAAAATCTCTAACACCTCGAACAAATTGTCCGAGCATGAAGGAAGAACGTCACGAACTGCGAAACGAGAAAATAAGGTAAAAAATCAATATGAAGGAAAAGCATCGAGCCAAAGAATGTGAGTCGGCTACCAAGTGGTCTCCAGCTCATCGTGACTACATAAAGGCACTCACCAGGAAGTGAGGCCTCATAAATTCGCACGAAGAAGAAAGCCAGGTCCCAGTCATTATATTTGCTCGCAAACCCTCGGATAATTCTACACTCTTTCTTTTTAGAGATGGCGACCCTCTCCAAGTTGGAAACTCGCCGGATTTCCAAGAGATGCCGCAAATGGTTAACACTCACATCGGACCAGAATACCCACAAGATGACATAACCCCCGATGCGTGATTTGACCCAAAACAAGTCCATACTTCCACAAATATCGAAGGATTAACTTTGGAACCGGAAACCACATATAGCAAAGATAGAAGAAGCTTTCGTAAACGGTAAAGCATACCGGAGGAGGATTATTGGCTCGGTCGGACGCCTCAAGGACGATAAACTCAACCTCTTCGGATATACTGAAGCGGGGTCTCAGCTCGGCCAACGATTTTGCAGTAGTGATATATCATGGGTTTTACCCTGTTTAAGCCATGATATAAGTCTGTTTTATAGAGTCTTTCTACTATTTCGTAGTGTTTTAGAGTCTTTTACAGGTTTTAGCACGTTAGGAGCATAATTGGAGATATTGGAGCTTTCTGGAGCATTTTGGAGCGAAGCAGACGTTCGTGTAGCTGAGTACCCGATTTGAAGTATCAGTGTCGATCGATACTGCCTAGTATCGGTCGATACTCATCGAAGCAGACACAACCCGCGACTTTAATGAAGAGTTGAAGAATTGCAAAATGGCCCAGAAGACTTTATTATTTACAAGAAGCCCCAAAACGTGATTTAGGTTATTTAATAGGATTTTACAGACACTTTCATGGCTACACTTTATTTTACGTTGGTTTTGTGAGATAGCTTTTTGAAGGGACACAAGTCTGAAACTCTGTTCGTCCGAGAGAAGATTTCGAACCTTTTTGTTACTCTTTCTGTTTTATTTGATGATTTATTCAAACATGATTATTGCTTCAATTTCCATGTCTGAGTAGATCTCTTGTTAGGTTCAGGGTTCTCAATAGAGTTTTCTCTGAATGCTAGGTTGATTAGTTATTAGGATTCACCATCTAAATTAGTTCTTCACCTTAGGTTGTGTTCAAAGCTAATTCTAGGTTGATGAATCGAAAACTTAGATCTTAGGATAATTGATTAGGCACGAGAGTGCGATTGATTATCTAATAGAACCTTAGGTGAGCAAAATAACTATTCGCAAAGGAATTTGGTTTAGTTGTTTTGTGAACAAATCAAACTTGATTTAAAAGCTGATTTAAACTTTAGGATTCACAAAGAGATTTAAAATTCATAGGATTTAGATTTAGATAGTTTTCGCAACAAAAATTGGTTAATTATATCTTAGTGATTTGAGTTCAAGAACCGCGCTAAATCTGAATCATGCTAGTTAGTTTATCTGCATTCATTGACTCCCTGAGAAATACCCTGAACCTATCTTTCTCCAATCGAACTTACAACCATTTTAAATTTACGTTATGTTTTCAATACCATTGATCGCTTAGCTTGATTTTCACCTATATAATCTATTGTGTGTTTCTGTGAGTCCTTGTGTTCGACCCCTACTATACTACAACTACTGCTTAGTACTTTTAGGGTATTAATTTGGGCATATCAAGTAGAAAGACTAGAACCTGGGGGACCGGCATATATCTTCTTCTTCCTCGAAATTTTCACCGCGTCACCTCGCTCCGACGAACCAGCCATATGACTTTGCGTCGCAAGTTCCATCCCTCTCGTCGCCTCGCGAGAATCTCGACAAAAATCTATAATCTCATTCTTTACTTCCTCGACAACTGTCTCAGGAGCGGTTGAATATAAGATTTGGTTTATCGAAGGAATTATCTCCGCAGATCTTATCGCATCGGTTGTATAAACCATCGCGACATCGGGATTGACCTCGGTGGGATCAACCATCCCTCCAGACCTCCTCACGTCGTTGGGACTAGTTGTCTCAATTTCTTCGCTCACCTCGGCAGAAGAAGTCACCTTGCCATTCTCTCTAGAGGAAGTAACATTACGATCGAAAGCCTTGGGGAGTTAGCCGAATCGTTCGAGTCGGCGAAATCTGAGATCACGCCGCGTTCGAAAGTTGATTGGAGTGAATTGGTGAAGGCAGGTCGACAAGTTTGAAGATGGATCGACAACTTCAAAGGTTTGCCGCGAATCTCATTGGAGAATTTAATAGAGAAGGAAGAGAGAAGAGAGCTACATTTTCGAAAAAATTGGAGAAGTGAATGAAACCAAAGGTTGAGCTCGTTATTTATAAGCAGTTAGCGCGTGGATACGCGTGCCCTCGGGAAAACAATGGCGCGTGACCTCAGAAATTAGCAGAAGACTCTTGGGATTCCCGAGGCAGTTCAAGCAAGGCCCATGAATACAAAACCGAGTGGCCGAGCCGAACCGATAATCTCAAATCACACCCACGACAACAAATGGTTTGAAAAACCTTGTGCAGAATTTTCCACCTCGACATAATGATTCAACATCACAAGGATACTTCGACACCTTAGTAATGAAGCACCTCGGCGCCACCATAATCCATTTGCCACCTCGATGCTTCGATAAATTACTTTTTCCAAGCCTAATCTAGCATTATTAACCCTAAATAAGAGAGGAAACATGTAATCTAATCACTAGACATCATGGATCAAACTAGAAAACCCATAATCAACCTCATCCATGAGCCCTAAAAGAACCTACTCACTAATCATGGAGAAACCCTCAAATTCCATAAGGAAGATGATTGAATCCATGATTAGAGATTAGAAAGATTAAAATGAAATAAAGATTAGATAGATAAAGAAGAATTAAACTCAAGATTGCATTAAAATCAAAATGTCTCTTCCAAAAATCCAAGAACAAAATAAAAGAGAGGTTTTTGCCTTAGGAAAGTTTTGGGAAAAAGACTTAGAATGAAATTTGGGTCTTTTTGCAATTCATAGGAAGCTGGGCGGACCGGGTCAACCCGGAACAAACCGGGTATTGACCCGGTTGAAAGTGGATCGAGGTGGGAAGAGCACCGGTTGGTAAAACCGCGATATCTCCTGTAATACATATCCGAATGGTCTCAAACCACATCCTGTCGATAGCTAACGCACTGGGCTATTACTTCTATGAAGAACTCAGAAGCTGAATCGGAGTGGAAAGCCTTCGTCTGGGTTGATCTTTCAGACGTCGTATTTGGAGCAGAACTCGTTTGGATGCCAGACAGACGTGTCTTTGCTATATTTGCCATATCTCTTTAACGGCTGATCTGAATGGTATGAAACCACCATTAAACGAAATTCAGCTCGATTTTCTATGACTTTCATCAAGACCTCAGATTAAACTGGGCACGAGAAGGTCTTCATTTGGCCTGATCTTTGAGTCACTTCGGCTGATGTTGTAACTTTGATGTGTGAATGCTGCTGTGTTGGACCGTGTGGCTTCTGGCCGGTTATGGATTTGTGAACGGGCCGGTTATCTCTCCTCTTCTAGGATCGGATGGATCAGACCGGATGGAAGGCCCGCGGTGTGGTTGGCATGTACAAGGCACTAGTTTCTCGACCAGGCGGATACGTCTCCAGTCAAACATTCATATCTCTCAAACCACACGTCCGAATGACTTTATTCCAGATCCTATGGACAGCTAACTCACTGGGATACAACTTCCATGAAGGCTATGGAATCTCAATCAGATTGGGGGTCCTTTTTCCTGCCAGTTCTTTCAGATGCTATGGAATGGTCCTTTTTGCTCCATTTCTCTAAACTTCTCCAAAATGACTCCAAGCACCTATAAAACACTCCAAATGCATGCAAGACTCATATGACCTAATGCAAACACCTAATACTCTAATTCAAACAAAAATGCTAAACAAAGTTATGATCATGCATGCAAGGCCAAATCTGAAAATTTGGGGGCTTGAAAAATAAAACAAAAATGGGGGCCACTAATTCATTTCATACAAAAGGAAACGTGGTTTAAAAAAAAAAATGGAAGCATGATCGTTTTAAAAAAAAAAATGGAAGCATGATCTTTTTTTTAAAAAAAGGAAACGTGATCAAGGGTTTTGTTTCTTAGTTTTATAAAAAAAAATTATTGATATATTCTATGGGATCCTGTTAAAAATGGGGGTCAAGACAAATGTTTCATTGGGCTTTGCCCAGATCCGATCCTGCATGCATGCAATAGACTAAAAGTGTTAACTAAAATGCAAGCTAGAACATGTAAAATACATGAATATCAACTCCCCCAAACTTATTCATTTGCTTCTCCCCAAACAAACAAACAAGAAAAGGAGAGAGAGAGCGATGAAGATGAGATAGAGTCCAAAAATGCCAACAAAAGAAAACCATTCAATGCTGATTCTAAAATGCACTTGAACAATCTCTACTCCAAAAGATTTGGCCATACTCATCACAATATGAATCAAGCTTAAGAATTAGCCTACACAAGCGTTCATATCCCCAAATCCGTTAACATTCATTAAACGAAACCATGAATCACACATACGCACATCAAATGAACTCACTTGGCTAGGGGACAAGGGTTTTGAGATAAAAATGATCTCAATAAATGTGGCAATTCCATATCAAGGGGTCTCTCAACAAATGAATGAACTTTAGCAAAATGCTAAGGGTAAAAAGCAATTGATGCATAAAATGATAGACTTTCATCTACCCAATGTCCCAAATGACTTCAACCCCTACCTCTAAGCCCCATGAAGATCACTCCTAAGCCACCCTTTCGCCAAGGCATTTTGCCTTTCATAGACCACATACCTCATCGATTTTTCTTAATTTAAGGACTTGGGGAAAACTTCTTCTTCACCTTTGATCAACAAATGGCTTGGCTCATTTCATTTTCTTCTTTAGCTCATCTTTTGCTTTTCTTATTTGGTATCTTTCTTCATCTTTTGGATGCACTAGCCATTTTTGGCTTTTTTTTCTTCTTTTTGTAGATAGAGACCATCTTTTCTTTATCACTTAGAGCTATACCAAATATTCATTGCCAACCATTTCAATCATTAGCTTTTCCCCTTCTTCTTCTCCAACTCTTTTCCTCGTTTCTGCCTTTTCTTTTCATTGCACGCCCAAGAATTTCTCTTTTCATTCCACCCCAAACTCCCCATCTATCTAGCCTAACCTATGCTTAACCTGATGATGTGCGAGCTAAATCTACATGAAAACCTTTCCTTGTCGCTCTATACCCAACACTTTTTGCCAAGTCCATTCGAAAAAATATAGGCCTCACAACACTCACTAGAGAATTAGGCTTGAAAGGAGGGTAAGTTAAGGGTGAGGATAACCGTCCCAAAGATGGGGATCAACTACTTGGACTAACAAGAGTGGTAAAAAGGAAGAAGATAGCCCAAGTATGTCTATGGTATCCATGAGTCCATTTTTCAATGCATAAACATGATAATTACTAGTCAAATTAAGGGTTCAAATAGTTAGGATATGGTTCAATTCAAAGCTTGTTTCAACCAAGGCGAAAGCATAAATACATATGATCCAAGTATAGTGAGTCCTTACTTTCAAGTTGTTCAAATGCATTTAACTACTAAAGCTTAAGTTGACATTTTACAAGGACAATTTCATCATTGCACCCATGCGTATGAATGCAAATCCTATATGAACTCTATACTCAATCTTAATATGAGATGCAACTTGATGACTTATATGAATGCAAAATTTTCAAATTTTTGAGGTTTTCCTATGCATGATACTCAAGTATGCAAATAGAAAAATAAGAAAACAAAACACAAGGTCAAATTACACAAACCCCTCCCACAAACTTGAATTGCACCATCTCGGTTGATATATCATGGTTTTACCTCTTTTTAGCCATGATAGAAGTCCTTTTTATAGAGTCTTTCTAATGTTTTCGTAGTTTTTTAGAGTCTTTTCAGGTTTTAGCACGTTTGGAACACAATTGGAGATATTGGAGCATTCTGGAGCTTTTTGGAGCAAAGCAGAGATCGTGTAGTTGAGGTACCCGAATCGAAGCCCGAGCATCGACCGATACACTTATGGTATCGATCGATGCCGACTGCAGACAGACACGAGTCGCGATGCAGAAAAGGAGATTGGAGATTTTGCTTTCAAGCCCAGAAGACTTTATTATTTACAACAAAGCCCAAAACGTGTTTTAGGAGTATTAATTAGGTTTTTCAGCCACTTTGGCGAGGACGCTTCATTCTACTTTCATTCTATTCTGGTTTTTGAGATAGAGCTTCGTGAGGGAGACAAGTCAGAACTCTGTCCGTTTGAGAGAAGATTTCGAACCCTCTTGTTACTCTTTTCTTATTGTTTAATTTAATAATCTATTTAGTTATGTTGATTGTTTCATTCTCCATGTCTGAGTAGATCCAACTTAGGTTTAGAGTTTTCTCATAGGGATTTCTCTGATTGCTGGTAATTGATTAGTTAGGATTCACCATTTGAATTAGTTATTCACCATAGGTTGTTCTCAAAGCTAATTCTGGCCTGATCACCTAGAACTTAGATCTTAGGTTAATCAATTAGGCACGATAGTGCAATTGAGTAATCTGACAGAACCTAGGGTGAGCAGATTAATTATTCGCAAAGAGATTTGGTTTAGTTGATTTGTGAACATATCAAACTCGATATTAAGGCTGATTTATTCTTAGGAATTTGCAAAGAGATTTGGGATTCTGAAGTTTAGATTTAGATAATTCTCGCAACGACAGTTGGTTAATTATAACTTAGTGATTTGAGTTCAAGAACCGCGCTAAATCTGAATCCTGACTGATTGGTTATCTGCATTCATTGATTTCCTGAGAAATACTTTGGGCCTATATTCTCCCCATCGATTTTACAACCTCTTGTATTGTTTATTGCTTTTTGTTTCAACTGAATTGCTTAGCTTGATTCGAAACTAATTGATATATTGTGTGATTTTCTTGAGTCTTTATGGTTCGACCCCTAAATATACTACAACTACATCTTAGTACTTTTAGGGTATTATATTTGAGCTTATCATCGGTGCAACAAAAGTCAAGAGAGAGCAAACATAATGCAAGAAGATGAATGTACAATGCAATGGAGTGTAGTTCAAACCTTGGAATGGAGGAGAGGGAGTGGTCGAAAGGCCAAGAGAAGCCATACTCGTCACGTGGATTCCTCACATCTTTTCTTGAAACTCATGACCACTAGACCACCAAGAAACCTTGCAACCATTCAACAAAAGATCAAAACGCCCAAGAAACACAAAATTTAAACTAGAAAGCAAAGAGAATATATACAATGATAAACATGGGAATGTCTCCCAAGTGCACTTTGTTTAAAGTCGCTAAGTTTGACTTTGGTTACCCTTTTAGGCGGGTGATGTAGGAGTGTGAGCACTCCATGGTGGATCCTTGAGTTCAAGCTTGGGGACCTTGTTCATGACCTCTTGAAGACCATTTAGACCTTTCTCCTTAAGCTCGGTGGTGAGGAATGCTTTAACCTTGGCAAAGGGTTTGGGTCTTCTCATACACTTCACCTTGTACTCAGCGACTCCATCGTTGTACCTCCAAGGGATGAGTGTCATTGTGTGAGAAGGTGGGACAAGGGTGGGAGGGTGGTTAACATTGGGTTTCTTCTTCTTGGCCTTAGTGCCTTTACCCTCGGTACTTACTTTCTCTCTCATCATTGTGGTAGAGAAGAGATATTCCAAACAAGCTCCATCCAATACTAAAGCTTCTTCAACATTACCATAACCCAAAGCATTTTTGTCATGAGATTCTTTCTTTTTCCTACGAGCCTTTGGGGGTGAAGCTTTTTCTATCTTCTCACAACTACCCATGTCTTTTACCTTCTCATCATTCCTCTCTTGTTCATCATTCTCCATAATCTCAAATGAGGGAAAGAAGAAAGAGCTTAGGCATGTTCCGTCTAGAGCAAATTCATCGGCAATAACATTTCCAAAAGTTGGTTCCCTTTTGTTCTTCTCAAAACAACTCTTTTCTTCATGAATCCGTGGGATGGAGGCTAAAGCATACCTTGGAGTTATGTGTAAAACCCTAACCCGGATTCGTATTTTTAGCCAACACTTAGCCAAATTCCAGCCGGTTAGTTTTTAACATATTTCTTAACTTATTCGCGTTTGATTCAATTTGACAAGCCTTTTTATCGATCATAAGTGAAGTTAAACATAATACTTATATTATTAAACGAGGTTCTAGTACAAAATGAGAGTTCGCTAATAAGCTATTACATTTTTACTAGTCCTTTTACCCAACGATAAACCATCCATCCCCTTCCATCATGTTGTCTCGCGAACGGATCAAGCATCATATGTACCATGACGGGTACACTCAGAATCTGCATCCAAAAAGGAGGCATAAGCAACAGAATTGCCTAGTGAGAGCGGTCATCCCGTCTCACCGAGCCAAGTCAAGCAATCGCAACAAGCATAGATTAAACAGACATATATGCTTATCAGAACAGAATCTAGCCGAGTGATTATCTATGCTTTCGGTTAATCTCAGTCTAGATTGCCGACTAGATAGATCAATCCCACGGTTAGCCAGCAGAACATGAATATGATAAGCTATCGTATTCATCAAGTAAACAGAATACAATCTACGCATGGAACGACCCAGACTAAAGGCCATGGTCACGCACTCACCTTTGATTTTTCCCTCAGAATGATTCGAATTTCCCCCCGGGAAACCTTCCCTCAGATCGTATCGGATTCCCCCCCGAGAATCTTTCCCTCGGTAATATCGGATCTTCCCCCTCGGATGAATCGTCTCTCGGCAGTATTGGATCTCCCTCGATGAAACTTTCCCTCAGTACGTATCGGATTCCCCCGGAAAAATCTTCTCCTCGAAAATATCGGATTCCCCCCCTCGGATGAATTGTCCCTCGGCAGTACCGGTTTTCTCCCCGGATGAATATCTCTCTCGGCAATAATCAGTGTTTCCCTCGGATGATTATTTTCCTCAGTAATTTTCTCTCAGAAATATCCCTCGGTCTTCCAGAGTTCTCCCTTGCGCGAAAATGAGACAAAAAGTCCCTTAAATGGACAATCCAAACGGTCCCATCGAAGAAAACCGTTCGTAACCGCCCCTTAACACATTTGCACCCTTTCGGCTAAAAACTGCCCACACGTGTTATTTTGGTCGGCTAAAACCGTCTGCAACTCTCCACGGTTTCTATTTTAATCGCCTAACAACTGTCCCGCGTATTTTCTGTCGGATAAATGTTCCCTCAGATAACTGATCATCGATCTGGACTGATCCAGACACGAACTGTATCGAGCTGACCAGCTAAGTCCGAAAGTCTCGGTCAGTCCACTTTAGCTGGCTAAAACTCCCCGGGGAACTCAGACAGCTGATTTCAGCTGGCTAACTTTCCGAAAAATCCGGCCAGCTGATTTAGCTCGATACAAACTTCCCCAGCTTGGTAAAAACTCCCTCAGCTCAGAAATCACCCAAACTGACTGAATTTCCAGCTAAACTTCGATCCTTCTTACTTTTTCTTAACTAAAGGTCCTTCCTGCCTTAACCCATTTCTCTCGTTTGGCAGATTTGCGGAAAACGGGTGTTACAACTCTCCCCCACTTATGACTAGATTCGTCCTCGAATCTTTCTTCTTTTTCGGTATTTCTGTTAACTTTGGTTACTTCTCAAACCACTTAGGAAATTTTTCTTTCATCCGTTCTTCTGGTTCCCAGGTTGTGTCTTCTTCTCCTTCACAATCCCAGACAACTTGGATCATTTTGATCTTCTTTCAGCCAGCTTGCTTCACTCTTTTTCCCACGATCCGAACTGGTCTTCCCTAAAGAGTCCAGTTTTCTTGCAAGTCCGGTGGTGGATCTGCGGTAACTCTTTCCCCATGAGTTACGCATTTCCTTAGCAATGATATGTGGAAGACGTTATGGAATGCTTCCAATATTGGTGGCAACTCCAACTTATAAGCCAGTGCACCAATCCTTTCCAGAATCTTATACGGACCATGTATCTTGGTTTCAACTTCCCGGATAACGCAGCTCGATCTTTACCCTTGTTGATAACCATCTTGATGTAAACTAGATCCTCCACTTGGAATTCTAATTCCTTCCGGCGTTTATCAGCATAACTCTTTTGCCGATTTTGAGCTTCTTTCATCTTAAGCTTCAACACTCGGATTCTTTCAGTTGTTTCCTCCACGAAATCTCGGCCATAGATACTCCGCTCCCCCACTTGGGTCCAACATCGCGGTGTACGACAAGGCCGTCCATACAACGCTTCATAAGGAGACATCCCAATACTAGCGTGGTAGCTATTATTGTAGGAAAACTCAGCCAAGGGCAAGTAATCCTTCCATCTCCCGCCCCAATCCAAAACACAAGCCCGCAGCAAATCTTCGAGTGTTCTGATTGTTCTCTCGGACTGTCCATCTGTTTGCGGGTGATACGATGTACTCATATGAACCCTCGTCCCAAAACGCTTCTGAAGTGCTTTCCAGAAAACTGATGCAAACTGCGAGTCTCGATCAGAAACTATACTCACCGGCACTCTATGCAACTTAACGATCTGCTCCACATATAACTTTGCAAGTCCCTCAGCCTTGTCCTGTTTGTTGATTGCAAGGAAATGAGCAGACTTCGTCAGTCTATCGACTATGACCCAAATCGAATCCATGTTGCCACACTTTGGTAAACCGGTCACAAAATCCATTGTGATCATGTCCCATTTCCACTCGGGAATAGGTAGGCTTTGCAACAGCCTACTCGGAATCTGATGTTCGGTCTTCACCATCTGACAAGTCTGACATCCAACGACCCACTTAGCCACATCTCGCTTTATCCCTACCCAATGATAGTATCGCTTCAAATCCCGATACATCTTAGTCGATCCTGGGTGAATCGCGAACTTAGAATGGTGAGCTTCCTTAAGAATTTCTTCCCTTAGTTCCTTGTCATTCGGAACACACACTCTGCCACTAACCAGAATCGTCCCATTGTTTGAAGTCTGATATTCCGTATTATCATTCTTCGCCGACTTCATGAGACTCTCATCTTTTTCTTGAGCCAACCGTACTCGACTTAACAAATCCGCTTGATCGGCTGCACCTAAGCCCAACGGTTCTACCTCATCAGTCAAGGCTGCAAGACGCACGGTCTCAACCATGCCAACTAATCCAGCAATATCTTTCTCAGCGGACGCAGCCATTCTCTTCCGGCCTAGTGCATCCGCCACCAAATTCGCCTTTCCCGGATGGTAGGCAATATCCAGATCATAGTCGGCCACTAGCTCCATCCATCTTCGTTGCCTCATATTCAACTCAGGCTGGGTGAATATATACTTCAAACTCTTGTGATCCGTAAAAATTTGCACTTTCCCACCGTATAGGTACGATCGCCAAATCTTTAATGCGAACACAACCGCAACCATCTCCAAGTCGTGGGTAGGATAATTCAACTCATGCTTCCTCAACTGCCTTGAAGCGTAAGCTATTACCTTCCCTTGTTGCATCAGGACGCATCCCAAACCCATCCGTGATGCATCTGTGTACACCACATACGGCTGATCAGGCTCAGGTAGAGCCAATACGGGTGTACTCGTAAGCATTTCCTTTAGCTTAGAGAAACTCTTCTCGCAGTCCGCCGACCACACATACTTCACGTCTTTCCCAGTTAGCCGAGTCATTGGCTGAGCCATGCTTGCAAAGCCTTTAACAAAACGTCGGTAATACCCGGCTAAACCAAGAAAGCTCCTTATCTCCGAGGCATTGTTAGGTCTAGGCCATTCCGCAATTGCTTTGATCTTTTCCGGATCTACAGATACTCCCTTATCCGAGACTACATGCCCCAAAAACCCGATCTCCCTTTGCCAGAAGCTGCATTTGCTAAGCTTAGCATACAACTTATGCTCCCTCAGTCTATTCATCACCGTCCTGAGGTGTTCCACATGATCCTCCCGGTTCTTTGAGTCGACCAGAATGTCATCTATGAAGATGATTACGAACTCGTCTAGACAGTCCTTGAAGACGTTGTTCATGAGCTTTATGAATACCGCAGGTGCGTTCGTCAGTCCAAAAGGCATGACTACGAACTCAAAGTGACCATACCTTGTCCTAAAGGCAATCTTCCTTACATCCGACTCGTCTATCGGAATCTGATGGTAACCTGAAGCCAAATCGATCTTAGAGAAACAAGTAGCACCTCGGAGCTGGTCCAGCAACTCATCTATCCTCGGAAGAGGGTACTTGTTCTTCACAGTAACTCTGTTCAACCCGCGGTAGTCGATACAAAGCCGGAAACTCCCATCCTTCTTCTTAACAAACAACACCGGTGCACCCCACGGTGAACTGCTTGGTCTCACAAACCCTTTCTCCATCAGCTCATTCAACTGTTTCTTCAGCTCTGCCATCTCAGCCGGTGCCATTCGATATGGAGCCTTAGAAATCGGAGCCGTTCCATGCTCGAGCTCAATGGTGAACGGATCTGAACGTGATGGTGGTAAACCAATCAACGCCTCAAAAACATCCTCGAACTCTTTTACTACCAGAATGTTGCTCAATTCCGCATCCGGCCCAACTTCGGTGGTGGTGATTGTGGCCAGATACGCCTCACACCCTTTCTCAATCAGCTGATCAGCCTGAATTGCGGAGATAATCAAGCTCCCCGAAGTCGGTCTCACCCCTTGATACTCCATAACTCCCTTCTCGGTCTCAAACCGAACTCTCCCACGATGACAGTCTAAGTGTGCCTTGTATCTCCCGAGCCAATCCATCCCAAGGATCACATCATAAGACTTCACCTCACAGATTACTAGATCAGCCGGCAAGTTCACCTAACCGATCATCACTGAAATATTTCGGACTTTCCCAAGGGCACGCATGACTTGTCCGCCAGCTGCCTGGACCAAGCCAAGGTTCTCCCCCGGTTCGTTGCTGAAATCACCCTTCCCAATCATATCCGGATTCACGAAGCAATTTGTTGCTCCGGAATCAAACAGAACATGGGTTGCCACACCTCCCATGGCAAGGGTTCCTACACATTCATCTAGAATGCTAAGACTAACGCAACACGCAACATAATTTCACACAGAAATTTATTAAGGCAAGTGATAGGTCTTACCGGTGATCGGGCGAGAACAACTTGGATCATCCACGCTCTCCTCAGCCATCGCATAGAGTCGCGGCATCACAGTCTGCCTCTTAGGTGGCGGTGGCAATGGCAATACCTCACTTGGCCTCTTTCCAAATTGCTGCACCAACTGCGTCAACTGCGGACAATTTGGCCTGATGTGCCCAGCTTCACCACACTGATAACAAACTCTTCTTCCAGAATTATTCCCTTGAGTTTTCCCCCTGCGATCTTCCTCAGGACAGTCACGGACCTTGTGGTCCATACTCCCACAACGAAGACATGCGCCAGGCGCACGCCAACTAGAGCCAGAACTACCTTTCGCACTGATTGTTCCCACGTCACGACTCGCAGGTGGCTTTCCCGGAGGAACATTCCTCTTATGCCCAACAGCATTACCAATCAGTCTAGCTTCCTCAGCTGAAGTGGATTCCCACTGAGCTGCTTTTTCCACCAACTCCGCAAAGGTCTCGTAGTCTCAAATCTGACAGTGCTTACGGAGCTCAATCCTTAGGCCACGCATGAACCTTTGGACTTGCCTCCTTTCACTCATCATATCACGGCCAGCATACTTCTTGAGATTGTTAAATTCAGCTTCGTACTCTCTCACCGTCTTTGTCCCTTGACGCAGATCAATAAAAGCTCCCTCCAATCGATCATGAGCTTCCGGTGGAAAGTACTTAGCCCGGAACAGATCACAGAAACCGTACCACGAGCCCAATCTGTTCGCTGGTTGCTCAGATACACCCCGCCACCAAGTGTGCGCATCACCTCTTGTATTGTTCTGGGCAACGAATTAACGCAAAGTTTCTCTCCAAGCTATCTAACCAGCCATCCGCCTCAATGGGTTTGGTTCCGTCGGAAAAAAATTTTGTCCCCAACTTCTGCATGTGTTCCATCATCTTCAGGTAAGATGGAACCCTCGGAACTAAGTTCCCGTCCTCAACTTCCACAACTGGTGGAATCACAGAATGCACGACTGGTGGTGGTGCCACAGGAACAGCCGCAACAACCGGCAATCTCGCCAGCACTTGGGTCAGCAAACCCAACACTGCTTCCATGCCCACGGGAACAGCGTTACGATGCTCGGCATTTCCAGCATTTGCCGCATCATTCAGATTCCCACCAACGGGATTCTCCCCAATTCCCTCCGCGATATTTTTTGCCGCATTGATTCCAGAATTCTCCCCGGTGTTCTCATCCTCAACTCGCCTTCTGCGATTACCTCTTGCCATCTGCAATGATAATGACAGATCTTACTAAGTTAGTCGGTAAACTAACTTAGATTCTCACAACAGAAAACAGACTTACCGCGAGACAAGGCGTTGGAAGGATGGATGTACCCACTAACCCACTTATGCTAGACTCTGTCCTAGAACCGACCGCGCTCTGATACCAACTTGTAAAACCCTAACCCGGATTCGTATTTTTAGCCAATACTTAGCCAAATTCCAGCCGGTTAGTTTTTAACATATTTCTTAACTTATTCGCGTTTGATTCAATTTGACAAGCCTTTTTATCGATCATAAGTGAAGTTAAACAGAATACTTATATTATTAAACGAGGTTCTAGTACAAAATGAGAGTTCGCTAATAAGGTATTACATTTTTACTAGTCCTTTTACCCAACGATAAACCATCCATCCCTTTCCAGCCTGTTGTCTCGCGAACGGATCAAGCATAATATGTACCATGACGGGTACACTCAGAATCTGCATCCAAAAAGGAGGCATAAGCAACAGAATTGCCTAGTGAGAGCGGTCATCCCGTCTCACCGAGCCAAGTCAAGCAATCGCAACAAGCATAGATTAAACAGACATATATGCTTATCAGAACAGAATCTAGCCGAGTGATTATCTATGCTTTCGGTTAATCTCAGTCTAGATTGCCGACTAGATAGATCAATCCCACGGTTAGCCAGCAGAACATGAATATGATAAGCTATCGTATTCATCAAGTAAACAGAATACAATCTACGCATGGAACGACCCAGACTAAAGGCCATGGTCACGCACTCACCTTTGATTTTTCCCTCAGAATGATTCGAATTTCCCCCCGGGAAACCTTCCCTCAGATCGTATCGGATTCCCCCCCGAGAATCTTTCCCTCGGTAATATCGGATCTTCCCCCTCGGATGAATCGTCTCTCGGCAGTATTGGATCTCCCTCGATGAAACTTTCCCTCAGTACGTATCGGATTCCCCCGGAAAAATCTTCTCCTCGAAAATATCGGATTCCCCCCCTCGGATGAATTGTCCCTCGGCAGTACCGGTTTTCTCCCCGGATGAATATCTCTCTCGGCAATAATCAGTGTTTCCCTCGGATGATTATTTTCCTCAGTAATTTTCTCTCAGAAATATCCCTCGGTCTTCCAGAGTTCTCCCTTGCGCGAAAATGAGACAAAAAGTCCCTTAAATGGACAATCCAAACGGTCCCATCGAAGAAAACCGTTCGTAACCGCCCCTTAACACATTTGCACCCTTTCGGCTAAAAACTGCCCACACGTGTTATTTTGGTCGGCTAAAACCGTCTGCAACTCCCCACGGTTTCTATTTTAATCGGCTAACAACTGTCCCGCATATTTTCTGTCCGATAACTGTTCCCTCAGATAACTGATCATCGATCTGGACTGATCACGACACGAACTGCATCGAGCTGACCAGCTAAGTCCGAAAATCTCGATCAGTCCACTTTAGCTGGCTAAAACTCCCCGGGGAACTCAGACAGCTGATTTCAGCTGGCTTCCGAAAAATCCGGCCAGCTGATTTAGCTCGATAAAAACTTCCCCACCTTGGTAAAAACTCCCTCAGCTCGGAAATCACCCAAACTGACTGAATTTCCAGCTAAACTTTGATCCTTCTTACTTTTTCTCAACTAAAGGTCCTTCCTGCCTTAACCCATTTCTCTCGTTTGGCAGATTTGCGGAACACGGGTGTTACATTATGCCCACGTCCCTGACTTCCTCTTCTTGCTTGGAGTCTCCAAATTGTTCATTAAAACCCTTGGGAGTTTCTTCTTCATCAATCTCCTCGTTGACAATTGGTAAAACCGTCACATCTTTTGGTTTCTCGGATGGCAAAGAGAGTTTGACCAATTTGGGTTCCAAAGTCTCCAATGGGAAGGCTAATTGCTCAATCTCATTGGTGATCTCATCATGCAAGCCCTATATTTTGTCATTCATTGCTCCATTCATCTTGCCAAACTTGATATCATTCATTTGTTTACCTTCTAGGATTTGATAGAGCACCTCTCTTTGTTCCTCTTCTTGTTTAGAGATATGAGCATACACATGGTTCTCTTTGTAGCCTTGTTGATTTACTTGAACGTCATGGTTAAACCATTGATTGAGAAGTCTACTCTCTTGAACGTAATTCCCCTTGTTGACCACAAAATTGACTTCATCTCGGCGTTGCTCATGAACCAAACAAGCTCTTCTTTGTTGCACACCTATGACCTTTTCCATTATATCTAATTCATCTTGCAAGCCTTTCAATTCGGAGTCTTGACATAATCTTTCTAGAGGGGTTGTATCATGCCTCTCAATGTAGCTTTCATGACTCTTAGCAAAGTTTTCAACAAGTAGCTCTCCTTGCTCCACAGTGAGGTTTGCAAAGCGCCCTTTGCTAGCGGCATGATATATCATGGTTTTCACCCTGTTTAGGCCATGATATAAGTCCTTTTTATAGAGTCTTTCTAGTGTTTTGTAGTATTATAGAGTCTTTTACAGGTCTTAGCACGTTTGGAGCTTAATTGGAGATATTGGAGCTTTCTGGAACATTCTGGAGCGAAGCAGAAGATCCGTGTAGCATACCCGTCAAAATCACCTGAGTATCGATCGATACTGAAATCACCTGAGTATCGATCGATACTGCCTAGTATCGATCGATACCCGACGTGGAAATAAAAGGATCGCGACTTAATGAAGAGTTGAAGAATTGCAGAATTGGCCCATAAGACTTTGATATTTACAAGATGGCCCAGAACGTGTTTTAGGTTATAAATAGGATTTTACAGCCACTTGTTTAGGCTATGCTTTATTTTCTGTGCTTTTATTACTCTGGTTTGAGACAAATCTGATTTCCCTTCGTCCGAGATCAGATCTCAAGAACCTTGCTATTATTCTATTGATGATTTATTCAAACATGTCTTTTGATTTAATTGCCATGTCTGAGTAGATCCACCTTAGGTTTAGGGTTTTCTCACAAAGGATTTCTCTGAATGCTAGGTTAATTATCTGTTTAGGATTCACCATCTAAATCATAGTTCTTCGCTTAGGTTGTGTTCATAGCTAATTCTAGGTTGACGAATCTGGAACTTAGATCTTAGGATAATTAATTAGGCATGACAGTGCGATTAATTACATGATAGAACCTAGGTGAGCAAATTGATTACTCGCAAAGAAATTTGGTTTAATTGATTTGTGAACATATCAAACCTGATATTAAAGCTGATTTAGACTTTAGGATTCGCAAAGAAATTTGGAATTCCTAGGATTTAGATTTAGATAGTTTTCGCAACGACAGTTGGTTAATTATACTTTAGTGATTTGAGTTCTAGAACTGCGCTAAATCTGAATCCTGCTAGTTAGTTTACCTGCATTCATTGATTTCCTGAGAAAAACCCTGGGCCTATATTTTCCTGATTGAATACACATCGTTTACTGTTTTCTGTTTTCTGCTTAACCTGAATTGCTTAGCTTAGCTTGATTCTACAATTCATTGTGTGATTTCTGTGAGTCCTTGTGTTCGACCCCTAGCTAGACTACAACTACTGCTTTAGTACTGTTAGGGTATTAAATTGAGCATATCACGGCATCCAATGTCCATTGGAGTATGGTGGATTCCATACCTCAATCCACGACAACAAGGAGTATCAAAGCTTCCAACCGTTGGCTTGTCCCTTTGAGCTTGGGTCGAACTTGATGCCAACACTTGAGGTCGTGGTATTTCTTGAAGTTGTGGCATTTCTTGAGGTTTTGGAGCTTGAGAAATGTTGCATTGGTCGTCCATCTCTTGAGGTTGTAGAACTTCAAGAATGTCTTTTTGATTGACCACCTCAAACACCTCAATTGATCTTGTCTTCCCATTTCTCTTCTTTCGATTTTGGTACCTTTGAAAACACAATAGAACTAAGGAAGACAAGTTAGTAACAATAACTAAAAGAAAATTCATCATGTCCACAAGATGCATCCACTTAGCTATATGCATTAACATAGTGTAAACAAAAGTCTAGTCTTATTAAGAATCTAAATCCTAATGTGTGAGAGCAGAATCTCATAACCTTAATTTCCGACTTTTCAGGTCGTATGTTCTCGAGAGTAATTTAGAAAATCAAGAGAAAATGTATGTCATTCTTAGTCGAGAATTCAGTCCTTTTACAATGACTCTTTTGTTCTTATTTATACAAACTCGGGAAAATATAAACGTCTAAATATTAATTTGAAACTCGGAATTGAATTTGTGATCTTCGGATAAATGCCCAGCTTGATCCTGGGGAGAATGCATTTAATATGTCTGACTTGCTTGTTGTAAGCTCCTTTTCCAACGGTCTCCTTCTTTTCCTACGTGCTCGGCCTCTTCCCAGATCGCGAGCTTGTGTTACGGGCTTTTCAGTGAGCTGGGCTTAATTTTAAGTACGCTAAGTCAAGCTGAACTTTTAGGTGTGGGATTTGGACCCAACAGTTGCCCCCCCCCAGCATCTTTAATAATTTGTTATTAAGGATGCGGAGCTGCGATCTCGGGATTTGATTGATGCTCCAACTGGCACGATCTCGCAATCTCGGGCTTCTGATTTGATTTCTTGCTCGCAAGGCGAGTTTGTTGGGATCCTGTAACGTTTGCGCGATTTTTAAGGGACGTGACAGGATGAGTGGGCGAGTGGATATAAATGAGCGGTTCTTGTTGCTTCAACTCCCCACGTCGCCTCAGATCCCGTCTCCCAAGGTAATGATGTTTTTTTCCCTTTTTCTCTTCTCTCTCCTCGTTATTATTGTTTTTACTTCCATTAACTGAATTATCTTCGTCCCTTTTTCACTTTTATCCAATACATTGTTCTGTAAAACTTCAGCTTCCATTGTTTCCTATCGAATTTCTTTCTTTTTCGAGCTCGATTTCCTTTGGTTTTCTTTTTGTGATGGCCTCTACTTCTCAGATGGAAACTCCCCCTCCTCTTGTTGAGAGATTTGATTCCCACTCGAAGAGTACGATTTCGGCCGCCGATCATGCGAATATTTCCTCTTTATGCGGGCTTGATATTGGTGATCTGCTCATCCCGTCGGCTGATAGCTCCCCGGAGACTCCTCTGGAGGGTTATGCATGTGGTTACGCCGCATTCTTCCTGAGGTGTCGCCTTATTTTTCCCCTTGCGGCAGCTATCTCTAACATCGTCAGCGACCTCGGACTTGCCCTTCCGCAGCTTATGCCTAGCGCGATGAGGTCCCTTGTTGCACTCTGGGTGCGTTCTAAGGAATCTGGGGTCATATTCGACACCGAGGTCTTTTGTCAGCTTTTTAATGTCAAAGGAAACTCTCACCTTCGTGGGACCTACTATTTCCCGGCGAAGGTCAATCGATCCGTCTTTAGGTTTAATGTGAGGGATGAAAAGTGGTGGGAGCAATGGTTCTATTTCAAGATTTCCAGTGCGTCAGTTGAGGGCGAGTCGGTGCTCCGACATTCCTGGGCCCATATCACTGGTCAGCGCGATCTCCTGGATGTTGATTTGAACATCCCTTTTGGAAGATTTAATTGATTGTTCCCCCCCCCCCCCCCCTTTTAGTATGTTGATCCTTTTTTAGTATGTTGATCCTTTTTTCTTTTGTGCAGAATTAATCGATTTTTCAAAGACAGTGACAGCTGAGGTCCAGCGGCTTGTCGACCTCGTCAAGGGCGACGGCTCCGACTGGAAGGGTTTCTCCCTCGACAGAATTCAGCAAGCTCGTGATCGCCGAGCCTCCGGGTTATCCGTCGCATCTGCTTTCCGGCTAATAGGTTTGGGTGGATTTATGTCTTTATCTTTAAGAATTATTTCTTTACTTAAATCTCTTTTGTTTGATTCCGCAGATTCTCCGGTTCCGTCTCCCCTGCTTCAAATTCAAGCTCCGACTCCCGATCCATCTATTATTCCCAGGCTCGAGGCTGTTACTAAAGATTTAGCTCGTGCCGAGATTGATCCCCTGGCTGGTTCCCAGGTGCTAGCTATTGCCCCTGCTACCTCCCAGATTGATCTTACTCGTAGCGAGAGCTCCACTGAATCCAGCAAGATGGTTCCTCCCAAGAAACCGCCGGGTCTTTCTTACAGGGAGAGGATGCGATTGCGCCCTACTCCGACGGTAGCTGGTGCTCTTGACAAGAGGGTTAAAGAGGCTCTTGGTAAGTCCGTTCATGCTGAGATGGCGCATCGAGAGGAGGTTGAAAAGGATGAGCGTCGTGAGCCCGAAGCCGATCCTGTTGGAGGTGGCATATTGCCAATAGGTGGTGAAACCGAGACTGCCCAACACGATGTTCGAGCTACAGGTCCTCAAAGGTCCACTTCCAGGGTGTCTTCTAAGGAGCCAAGTCATTCGGCTGAGCAGCAGTCCCGTTCCAAACGATCTCGTGGTGATAGTTTTGATGGTGAAGAAACATCAAGGAGGTACGCGATACCTCGTTCTCAGGGTAGCGGAGGTGCTTCTCCAAATGCCTTTAGGTTCGACTTTGACGGACCTGAGGCAATTGTGGAAAACAGCTCCCAGCTTGCAAATCTCTTTAGACGTGTTAGGCCCTCGTCTTGCTTCTTGCCATCTCTTAGGAATATGAAGAAGCCTGAGGGCTATATTCAGTTCGCAGGTGCGATGGGCCAGGTAGTTTTTGCTGTCTTTATCCCTTTTTGCTTTGATTTTTCCTTTGCTGAACTTTTATTTCTTTTTCCCAGGCCATTTCCGCTGCCAACGAGCTGATTACCTCTTTCGAGCAAGATCTTCGCTCTGCGACCCAGCCTGAGGAAGTGGAGCGGGCAGCTAGGACTATTACTGACCTTGTCGCTGAAAGGGACGAGCTGGCGAGGAGAATTGCTCGTAACGAGAAGAGGATGGCCGAGGTTGTTCTTTTGGAAGGCCAGGTTAGGGACCAAGATATTTCGGCAAAAAGGTGGGAAGACTCCGCTCAGGAGGCTCAAGCTCGGATTTCTTCGTTGGAGAAATCAAACGAGGATTTGAAGGTGGATCTCCGTGTCGCCGAGGGGCGAGCTGGAGCTGCTAAGGTTGGTTTGTGTTCAGCTAGTGAGAACATAGTGGACTTGAGGGTCCAGGTTGAGAAGATTACTGAAGACTCGAAGAAACTTGCCAAGAGGCAAAAGGAGATGGTGAGGAAGGCTGAGAAAGCTGCGAGGAGGGAGATATCCAAGCAGTATCGTGCCATTCTTTTGGGGATAAAAGATAAATGGGAGAAGAAGAAGATCGAGGTCGATACCGAGACCCAAATTATGGAGTGTAAATCCAATATCCTTCTTCTTGATGATATTATCAGCCAGACTATCAATGATTTTGAGGCCGAAAAGAAAAACATCCAGGTCGAGAAGCTGAGGTTGGACGCGGAGCTTGCCATCGTCCAGGTATCAGATTTTTCGCTGGGTAAAATTGATATTCCTCAAGTGTCCGATGACTCGGTTACGCTGCCTGCAGGGCCAAGCGCATCATTGAATGATCAGCTGGATCTTGGTTCTCAGGAGCTTAGGAAGGAGTTCCCGCTGCCCTCGAATCAAGGTGCTCCGGAGGATAAACCCGCCGATCCTACTTGTTAGGAACATCTTTATTGTTTTCGTTTCCTGTTGTTCTTGTTTGAACTTGGTGCCTGGAGAGGCTTTTAAACCTTTTTTTGTTTGTTTATTTAACTTGTTTATGCCTTAGCGGGCTTTCCGAACTCGTGCTCCTTTGAGGAGGCTTTATTTATTTTGATGATTTAGAAAATCCTTCTTTTTATGATTTTTACCATTTAGAGGTTGTGTTTTTAGATCAAAGGCAGTTTTTCAGCCAGAGACCTAGGTCGTTTAGAGACCTTGCTCCCAGGTCGTTTAGAGACCTCGGGAGCTGACCAGACGATTTAAAGACGCAAGGTCGAAGCCGTTTAGAGGCATGCGTGTAACCTAAACAGTTTAGACGTAGAGGTTATTGTCATTTAGAGACTAGGAAGGTTGTGATTCTGCAATTTAGACGCAAAGTCGAGTTGTGCTAACTGGTAGCATGCTCTAGCTCGTGAGGCTGTTTATTTATAGAGTGAAGCTTTTAGCTTGTATATGATAGCTGAGGGGTCTCAGGCTGTTTTTAACAGGCTCACAGAAGAAGATTTTTTTTTATTTTTATATATTAATAGCTGCACCCTTGTGAGGTTGCCTACGTACCCTGAGGAGGGATCAAGCCTTTTCGTAGTTCGATTTTTACAAGTGTCTTTTAGTGATAGTACTTCCTTAAATTCACGGCATTCCATGAGTTCCTTTCAGGCGTATTGTCGTGCATCCTGGTGAGCTTATATACGCCATCTTTTACTATCTCGGAGATCCGGTATGGACCTTCCCAGTTGGTGCCTAGTTTTCTGGCATTTCTTTCCCTTGTGTTCTCGTAGGTCTTTCGTAGGACGAGCTCGCCGACTCGAAATATTCGCTGCTTGACCTTTGAATTATAGTAGTATGCTGCCGCTTGTTGGTAATTTTGAAGGTTAACGAGTGCTCGGTCTCGACGTTCATCGATAAGATCGAGGTGGTCGAGAAGCATTTCGTTGTTCAGCTCCTCGTTAATGGGACATATATCCATTCTCAAGCTGGGAACTGCGACCTCGGCGGGAACCACAGCCTCGATTTCATAAGCTAATGAGAACGGTGTTTCTGAGGTTGCCTTGCGAGGTGAGGTCCGACAGGCCAACAATACTCCAGGGAGCTCGTCGGACCACCTTTGCTTTTTAGCATCCAGTCGTTTTTTGAGATTGCTTAGTATTAGCTTGTTTGCTGCCTCAGCTTGCCCGTTACCCTGGGGGTAACGTGGGGTCGAGGTTGTTAATCTGATTCTGTGATCTCTGTAGAATTCGAGGAATTGATTTGAGATGAATTGTGATCCCTTGTCGGTCACGATTTCATATGGGACTCCGTGCCGGCAGACAATGTTCTGCCATACGAATTCTTGTACGTGATTTGCTTTAATTTACGGAAAATCTCCTGCCTCCACCCATTTGGTGAAGTAGTCGGTGAGGACGAGTAAGAAACGACACCTTCTTTTTCCCGAAGTTACCTGATATGCTCAATTTAATACCCTAAATAGTACTAAAGCATTTGCTGCAGAAAATCAGGGGTCGAACACAAGAACTCAAGACTTCACACAATAGATTGTATAGATTCGAAACACGCTAAATCAAAAGATGTAATTGAAAACAAGATTGCAAGTAAAAGTGTTGTAAATTCAGTTGGAGGCAGATAGGTTCAGGGTATTTCTCAGGAAATCAATGAATGCAGCTAAATTAACTAACATGATTCAGATTAAGCACGGTTCTAGAACTCAAATCACTAAAGTATAATTAACCAACTCTCGTTGCGAAAACTATCTAAATCTAAATCCTAGGAATTCCAAATCTCTTTGCGAATCCTAAAGTCTAAATCAGCTTTAAAGTTCAGGTTTGATATGTTCACAAATCAATTAAACCAAATCTCTTTGCGAATAATCAATTTACTCACCTAGGTTCTATCAGGTAATTAATCGCACTCTCGTGCCTAATCGATTATCCTAAGATCTAAGTTCTAGGTGATCAATCTAGAATTAGCTTTGAGAACAACCTAAGGTGAAGAACTAATTCAGATAGTGAATCCTAAATAGATAATCAACCTAGCATTCAAAGAAATCCCTATGAGAAAACCCCAAACCTAACAGGTGATCTACTCAGACATGGAGATTGAATCAATAGACATGTTTGAATAAATACTCAATAAATAAGGAAAAGTAACAGGATGTTTGAGATCTGAATCTCGGACGAAGGGAAATTCAGACTTTGTCTCTCTCACCAAGATCTCTCTTAAACCAAAACAAAATAAAACCTAGCCTAAACAGATGGCTGAAAACCTAATTATATAGACTAAACACGAATTGGGGTCTTCTTGCAAATATCCAAGTCTTCTGGGCACTTTTTGCAATTCTTCAAGTCTTGGGAAAAAGTCGCGGCCCATGAATTCTCGATGAGTGTCGATCGATACATACCAGGGGGTATCGATCGATGCTTGTTGCTTAGATCGGGCACTTAGTTATCATACTTCAGTTTCGCTCCAGAATGCTCCATAAACTCCAATATCTCCAATAATACTCCAAAATACTATAAAGACTCTATAAAAAGGACTTATATCATGGCTTAAACAGGGTAAAAACCATGATATATCAACTCCCCCAGACTTAGCCTTTTGCTTGCCCTCAAGCAAATAGAAGACTAAACAGAGAAAGAGGTTTGAAAACGCAGAGACTCACCTGTTCACGAACCATTGCAGAGATCTTTTTCCCAAGTACCCAAATGTTACCTAACCAGCTTTCGATCTAACCACCATGTACTTCTCCGTAGACATTCGCAGCTTTTCCAGACTCCACACATTATCCCACAGCATTGTTCAAGTAAAGCCATCCTCGCCAGTTTCATCGCTGCAGCCAATGTTCAAGAACCTTCTAGATTCTTTACCAGACAATATCATGACAAGGAACCACCCTTTTTCACACTTTTTGTATCAATTTCTCTCCCCCAGACTTATTTCTTATTATGTTCTTTTTTTCTTTTCAGCTTTACATATACACATCAAGGTATGAGACGCGAGTATTGATGGTGTTTGCCACCAAATCCCCGGTTCTTCCCTCTAAATGTATCAAAGGATGTAGGCGAATAATGACATCATAGGAAAATCCTAGCCTCGCTTCCAATCCTCAGTGTGATCATCCCCTCTTAAGTAGAATAATGAGATCGCTGGAAATTTTCCTAACCCTCTACTCAGAAGAAAATCATTTCAATCTTTTATGCACTTATGTATCAACTTATAACAGGGGCGAGAGATACCATAATTCTAAACACATGGGTTCCTTTATCAGATATGAATGATGAATCAAGCTCTAAAAACACTAACCACATTGATGAAGTGCAAAAATTTAGCTCCGGCTTCAGAAGAACTCTGCTGGAAACATGGATGTTTTCTAGTCAACTGGTCAGTCCTTGGATTTTTCATTAGTCGATCTAGAGCTGGTCTTGTAACACTGTGCACTCAAAAACAAAATCAAATCAATAGGTTCAAGCACATGATCATTATCTCCAACAAGTTTTGACTCAATAAAACGATTTTGACTTGATAAAACAACTGACTCTAAGAAAAACAAAAACAATGTCAGCAGACACCTCCCCCAGACTTGAACAACACTGTCCCCAGTGTTATCTAGCCTAGAGTAGGTAAAAGAAGACAAAAGAATAGAAGAAACGAAGAGAAACTAGATGTTACCTTGCTGGAACATCGAGTATCGATCGATGCTATGCGATTTCGGATTTTTGCTCCTTGTTTATCCTGACACAAACTCAAAACAAACGAAACTAAAAATAAAAACGAATCAAAAACAGACTCACCAGTGGGTTGCCTCCCACCAAGCGCTCGTTTAACGTCAATAGCTTGACTGTAACGCCATTCAGGCTGTTGGTGCATCATCCAAAGGCATTATCTGCCCTGTTGGAATCTCGGCTTTCGCCAAATAGTGTTTCACCCTTTGTCCATTGACAGTGAACTCTTCGCCTTTGCGATTGATCAACACTACAGCACCATGTTGCCTGACCTCTTTGATTGTGAAGGGACCTGACCAACGTGAACGCAGTTTACCAGGAAACAATTGCAAACGAGAGTTATACAGAAGTACCTGGTCGTTTGGCTCGAAGTGTCTGGAGATGATCTTCTTATCATGATAAGCCTTGGTTCTCTCCTTGTACAGCTTCGAGTTCTCATAAGCGTGGTGCCTTATCTCATCCAGCTCGTTCAGCTGAATCAATCTCCTCTCAGCAGCATGTTTGATGTCGAAGTTCAGTAACTTCGTCGCCCAAGCAGCCTTGTGCTCAATCTCTATAGGAAGGTGACATGCTTTCCCATACAGCAAGTGGAAAGGTGTAGTACCCATCGGTGTCGTGAAAGCAGTCCTGTATGCCCATAGCGCATCATCCAACTTCGTAGACCAATCCTTCCTAGAAGCACTCACTGTCTTCTCCAAAATCTCCTTGATCTGCCTGTTGGAGACCTCGACTTGCCCACTTGTCTGAGGGTGATATGGAGTAGCTACACGATGGTTCACACCATACTTCTTCAACAACCTCTCGAAAACCTTGTTGATAAAGTGAGATCCACCATCACTTATCACAATTCGAGGTACTCCAAAGCGAGGAAAAATGATGGTCTTAAACAGCTTAAGAACCACTGCAGAGTCATTTTTCTCACTAGCTATCGCTTCCACCCATTTGGATACATAGTCCACAACAACCAGGATGTAGTTTTTCTTGTGTGATGATGGAAAGGGACTCATGAAGTCGATGCCCCAGCAATCGAAAACTTCAACCTCAAGGATGAAATTTTGTGGTATCTCATGTCTCTTACTGATTTTCCCTCTCCTTTGACAAGCATCGCACTGTGAGACGAAAGCATGAGCATCCTTAAACATGGTGGGCCACCAGAACCCTGCTTGAAGAGCCTTGGACACTGTCTTGAAAGTTGCAAAGTGTCCAGCATAGTCGGATCCATGGCAATGAAACAAAACACCTGGAACCTCTGATTCAGCAACGCATCTCCTGTATATACCATCAGAACAATGCTTGTACATGTAAGGTTCATCCCAAAAGAATCTCCTTATGTCGCGCATGAACTTCTTCTTGTCATACTTCTTGAGGTGTCTTGGCTCTGCATCTGCAGCGAGGTAATTGGCAATATCAGCGTACCATGGACTATCAGAATCGGCTGCAGCGACGAGATGGTTTTCAGAAACACCAGGATGATCAACAATGAAAACAGGTTCGGAATCGCCAGGGTATCGACCGATACCAGCAGGGTATCGATGGATACTGAAACATGCAACTCGTGAAAATTGCTGATTCTCTGCGAGATTCATCTGAAACCCAGTTTCAATGAAGTAAATGGCTTCCTCAGGTAGTTGATCATCAATAGGGACGTCTGCATCGATCCGCATTCGCGAGAGATGGTCAGCGACTCCGTTCTCTACGCCTCTCTTGTCCTTAACCTCGATGTCGAATCCTTGTAGCAAAAGAACCCAACGACTGATATATCATGGTTTTTACCCTGTTTAGGCCATGATATAAGTCCTTTTTATAGAGTCTTTCTAGTGTTTTGTAGTGTTTTAGAGTCTTTTACAGGTCATAGCACGTTTGGAGGATTATTGGAAGTATTGGAGCTTTCTGGAGCAGTTTGGAGCAGAGCTAAAGATCGTGTTGCTGAGTACCTGTTTTCACGGCCAGTATCGATCGACACTCATCGCAGCAAGACACGACCCGCGAGTTTTCCAAGACTTGAAGAATTGCAACTTGGTCCAGAAGTCTCTGATAATTACAAGAAGATCCCAAGTCGTGTTTTAGGTTATAAATATGAGTTTTCAGCCACCTGTTTAGGCTATGCTTTTTATTACTTTGGTTTGAGACAAGTCTGATTTCCCTTCGTCCGAGATCAGATCTCAA
>PKML01049734.1:1548737-1561961 GCA_002933935.1 Eutrema yunnanense
CTAAACACATGGGTTCCTTTATCAGATATGAATGATGAATCAAGCTCTAAAAACACTAACCACATTGATGAAGTGCAAAAATTTGGCTCAGGCTTCAGAAGAACTCTGCTGGAGACATGGATGTTTTCTAGTCAACTGGTCAGTCTTTGGATTTTTCATTAGTCGATCTAGAACTGATCCTGTAACACTGTGCACTCAAAAACAAAATCAAATCAATAGGTTCAAGCACAGGATCATAATCTCCAACAAATTTTGACTCAATAAAACAACTGACTAGATAAAACGACTGACTCTAAGAAAAACAAAAACAATGTCAGCAGACACCTCCCCCAGACTTGAACAACACTGTCCCCAGTGTTATCTAGCCAAGAGTAGGTAAAAAAAGACAAAAGGATAGAAGAAACGAAGAGAAACAAGAAGTTACCGTGCTGGAACGTCGAGTGTCGATCGACACACGGCCTGGTATCGATCGATACCAGGCTTAAATCGACTTGACGAACCGTATTTTCGCGATCGGTGTCGATCGATACCAGTGGGGTATCGATCGATGTTTAGGCGATTTCAAGTTGCTCCTTGTTCATCCTGACACAAACTCAAAACAGACGAAAATAAAAACCAAAAAAATTACTCAAAGACAGACTCACCAGTGGGTTGCCTCCCACCAAGCGCTCGTTTAACGTCAATAGCCTGACTGTAACGCCCTTCAGGCTGGATAAGAGTGAGAGCTTGCACCAAAACAGGCTCCACAACTTGACATCGCTAACTTCAGAGTTCTGCTCAGCATACTTTCCACAAACTCCAGCCCTTTCTCTTTCAGCGCAGAAGTAAGAAGGACTCTAGCCTTGGAGAATGGTTTCGATGCTCCTTTTCACTTGACCTTGTACTCAATCGAAACTCCATCACACTTCCGAGGTATCAAAGTGACATGGGTATTCTCGACCTTTTTGCTCTTGGTCTTCTTCTTTGTTGTTGCCTTAGCCTTCTTGGCAACTTCCTCGGGGAAGCTGGGCGGTTCAGCTGAAACGTCTATGACAGTAGGCACGTCAGGAGGCTCTTCCAAAGGATATGATATCAACGTCTCTCCTATTACAGCATCAATGCAAGAGACACGTCTGGGAGTTCCTCTAGGGATGGCTTTGTAGTACACCTCCTTTTCAATGTATGAGAATGAGATCTGCTTGCTGGGTGTGTCCATAATCGTACCAACTGTAGCCATGAACGGTCTTCCGAGAATCAACTGCGTACGAGATTTTGCATTCATCTCTACAACCTGAAAATCAGTAGGAACCAGGCAATCTCCTATTGTGATCATCAAATCAGCAATCGCCCCATATGGGAGAGCGGTGGAATCGTTTGCGAATGTGATAGATGTTTTTGGAGGTTGAATGTCAGCTCCCAATCTCTCTGCAATCTCCCTAGACATGACATTGACGTTGGCTCCTGAGTCAACGAGAGACTCTTTGAATTCAACTCCAGAGATAGAGCATGGAACTGAGAATATTCCTGGGTCTTCCCTCTTAGTCAACTGTCTCAGTGGAGGTGGACCTCTGGCCTTAATGAAGAGTGCCTTTATCTCTTCCTCAGTTTCTCTGCAATCTTTGAAGTGACTCAGCAGAGGCCAGCCCTCTAGAGCTTCTTCAAAAGATCTTTCATGGGAGATCCTTCGTACCATCTTCTCAAAGCCACGTAGCTGCTTTGGAGTGATAGGATCTCTGAGGTGTTTAGGAATAGGATTCTGCTTCTTGGGGTTGCGAAGTCTTTTCTCAGCTCGTTCCTTAGCTATCGCTGCCTGATACTGGGTTTCCTGGTCTTTCCAAAATTGGGCGATATTGAATCGTGCTGCTACTACTTGAGCTTCAGTCGAAATATCATGTGTCTCCTCAGAAATCGCCTCGGTATCGACCGATACCAATGGGGTATCGATCGATACACGGGTTTTCGGATCCATTCGAGCAGACGTCTGGGCTGGTATCGATCGATACTGGGGAGTATCAATCGATGCTTGTGCGATTTCAGGAACCTCATCGAAATTTTCTGCCCGTGAGCTGACGGCATTGACGTGTGCTCTTGGATTTTCTGTTCTTCCTGGAAGAAAACCTTCCTGCCTCTGCACAGCTGATGCGGTTTGAGCCACCTGAGTTTCCAGCTTCTTATAGGAAAGATTTATGGCTTCGATTTTCCCATTCAGATCAGAGTACAGATGGTCAAGCTTCCCATTGAAATCCACTTGCAATTTCTGTTGTCCCAGAAGAATCTGTTCCATCATGGATTTCATCTCGTTATCTGTGGATTTGGGAGAAACTGGTTGATACGAATAGTTTCCATAGTTGCGAGTGAAATCGTTGCTCTGAAGTGGTTTCTGAGTGAATTGCTTCGCTCCGAAACCAGATTGGTTCCCTTCTAACTTGTACCCACCTTACTGATTGTTGTTGTTGAAGTTCATGTTGTTGTTATACCCAAATCGCTGACCCTGGAAACCAGAACCACCAACATAGTTAACATCCTCTTCTTCTTCTTCCACATTCGCGACTTCATCAGCAAAGTGCACAGATTTCTTCTGCTTCCCGACCAGGAAATCCAGTTTGGCCTGCATGTCAGCAATCTGCGATCCCTCTGTTCCTCCAGCTTGCTTTTTCCTTTCGAAATCAGTATTCTTGGTGCTATTACTAGACGCCAAGTTCTCTATCAGCACAATTGCATCATCCGAATACCTGGTGAAGAAGTTCCCATTGCTTGCAGAGTCCAAGGCCATCTGGTATCTCCAATCAACCCCTCTGTAGAAAGTGCCCAGCAGCTGCACCTGAGTGAACCCATGGTGCGGACAGTCTCTCTGATAGGACTTGAAACGAATCCATGAAGCCTTGAATGCCTCTGTCGGACCCTGAGCGAACTGAGAGATCTTGTTCCTGAGCTCCTCGGATCTTGCATCATCATAGAAATTAACCAGGAACGCGTTCTTCGTCTCATCCCATGTAGTAAGTGAATCAGGAGCTAGCTGCTTCAGCCAATAAGCAGCATCTCCACCAAGAGAGTATGGGAAGAGTTTGCAGAACAGAAACTCATTGGGCACTCCATTGTACTTCATGCTAGTGACCAAGTCCTCGAACCTTTCGATGTGATCCATGGGATGCTCATGAGGTAGACCATGGAATGGGTTCTGACTTACGAGAGCGTAATATGCTGGCTTCAGCTCGAAGTCATTCCTCTGAAAAGTCGGTATGCGAATCGCAGCTCGATTGGCAAAGAACTGATCAGGCCTGTTATGCTCGCCAAGTGTTCTAGCTCGATCACCTGCAGCATTCCCAGCGTTGGCGCGCCCAGCTGGCGCGACAATCTCAACAACAGGAGCAGGGACAACGATGTTTCCAGCCTCATCAAGTCGCTGCCCTCCTTCATTGCACACATGACCCTGTTGGTCTCTCAAGACACCAGCTTCATCAGCTCTTAAAACCACAGGGTTGTTCATCCTTGATGTCTGCTTTGTCTTTCTGTTTGTGCGTTCTAAACGTGCTAGTCCCTCTAACGAAAGATTGACCAGCTGAGTGCTCTTGTTTCTTCTGGTTTCACGAACAGGCATGCACCTGAAACACTAAGATCAAGAACGTTAGTAACCAAAGTCACGATGAGTATCGACCGATACTGATGGTATCGATCGATATCAACAAAGAAAATCGCCTCGGTATCGACCGATACTAGGTAGTATCGATCGATACTGGCGGGCTTAGTCGAAACTCGACAGCTACAATCTAATGGTGAAATTGAATCCCCGGCAACGGCGCCAAAATTGATATGCTCAATTTAATACCCTAACAGTACTAAAGCAGTAGTTGTAGTCTAGCTAGGGGTCGAACACAAGGATCCACAGAAATCACTCAATAAATTATTAGAATCAAGCTAAGCTAAGCAATTCAGTTTAAACAGAAAACAGGAAGCAGTAAACGATTTGTATTCAATGGGAAAAAGATAGGTTCAGGGATATTTCTCAGGAAATCAATGAATGCAAATAAACTAACTAATCAGGGTTCAGGTTAAGCACGGTTCTAGAACTCAAATCACTAATGCATAGTTAACCAACTGTCGTTGCGAAAACTATCTAAATCTAAACTTCAGAATCCCAAATTTCTTTGCAAATCCCTAAGAATAAATCAGCCTTAATTTCAAGTTTGATATGTTCACAAATCAATTAAACCAAATTTCTTTGCGAATAATCAATTTGCTCACCCTAGTTCTATCAGGTAATTAATTGCACTGTCGTGCCTAATCAATTATCCTAAGATCTAAGTTCTAGGTGATCAATCTAGAATTAGCTTTGAGAACAACCTAAGGTGAAGAACTAATTCAGATTATGAACCCTAAATAACTAATCAACCTAGCATTCAAAGAAATCCCTTATGAGAATCCCCAAACCTAACAAGAGATCTACTCAGACATGGAGATTAAATTAATAAACATGTTTGAATAAATACTCTATATAAAATCAGAAAGAGAAACAAGGTTTGAGATCTGATCTCGGACGAAGGGAAATCAGACTTGTATCTCTCACCAAAATCTCTCTTAAACTCTGGCAAAATAAAGCATAGCCTAAACAAGTGGCTGTAAAATCCTATTTATAACCTAAATCACGACTTGGGGTCTTCTTGTAATTATCAGAGTCTTCTGGGCACTTTTGCAATTCTCCAAAACTTCATAAAAAGTCGCGGCCCATGATTTCTCCGATGGGTGTCGATCGATACCAGGGGGTATCGATCGATGCTTGTCGCTCAGATCGGACACTTAGTCATCAGACTTCACTTTCGCTCCAGAATGCTCCATAGAACTCCAATAATTCCAATAATGCTCCAATTCGTGCTAAGACCTGTAAAAGACTCTAAAAGACTCCAAAATACTATAAAGACTCTATAAAAAGGACTTATATCATGGCTTAAACAGGGTAAAAACCATGATATATCAACTCCCCCAGACTTAGCCTTTGCTTGCCCTCAAGCAAATAGAAGACTAAACAGAGAAAGAGGTTTGAAAACGCGGAGACTCACCTGTTCATGAACCATCGAAATGACCTTCTTTCCAAGTACCCAAATGTCACCTAACCAGCTTTCGATCTAACCACCATGTACTTCTCCGTAGACATTCGCAGCTTTTCCAGACTCCATACATTATCCCACAGCATTGTTCAAGTAAAACCTTCATCGCCAGTTTCATCGCTGCAGTTAATGTTCAAGAACCTTCTAGATTCTTTACCAGACAATATCATGACAAGGAACCACCCTTTTTCACACTTTTTGTATCAATTTCTCTCCCCCAGACTTATTTCTTATTATGTTCTATTTTTTTTTTTTTTTTGAACTTGCATATACACATCAAGGTATGAGACGCGAGTATTGATGGTGTTTGCCACCAAATCCCCGGTTCTTCCCTCTCTATGTATCAAAGGATGTAGGCGAATAATGGCATCATAGGAAAATCCTAGCCTCGCTTCCAATCCTTTGTGTGATCATTCCCTCTTAAGTAGAATAATGGGATCGCTGGAAATTTTCCTAACCCTCTACTCAGAAGAAAATCATTTCAATCTTTTATGCTCTTATTTATCAACTTATAACAGGGGAGAGAGATACCATAACTCTAAACACATGGGTTCCTTTATCAGATATGAATGATGAATCAAGCTCTAAAAACACTAACCACATTGATGAAGTGCAAAAATTTGGCTCAGGCTTCAAAAGAACTCTGCTGGAGACATGGATGTTTTCTAGTCAACTGGTCAGTCTTTGGATTTTTCATTTGTCGATCTAGAACTGATCCTGTAATACTGTGCACTCAAAAACAAAATCAAATCAATAGGTTCAAGCACAGGATCATAATCTCCAACAAATTTTGACTCAATAAAACAACTGACTCGATAAAACGACTGACTCTAAGGAAAACAAAAACAATGTCAGCAGACACCTCCCCCAGACTTGAACAACACTGTCCCCAGTGTTATCTAGCCTAGAGTAGGTAAAAGAAGACAAAAGGATAGAAGAAACGAAGAGAAACAAGAAGTTACCGTGCTGGAACGTCGAGTGTCGATCGACACACGGCCTGGTATCGATCGATACCAGGCTTAAATCGACTTGACGAACCGTATTTTCGCGATCGGTATCGATCGATACCAGTGGGGTATCGATCGATGCTTAGGTGATTTCAAGTTGCTCCTTGTTCATCCTGACACAAACTCAAAACAGACGAAAATAAAAACCAAAAAAATGAGTCAAAGACAGACTCACCAGTGGGTTGCCTCCCACCAAGCGCTCGTTTAACGTCAATAGCTTGACTGTAACGCCCTTCAGGCTGAACCAGACAGTCTCCTACTTTGACCAGCAAATCATGGATAGTACCGTGAGGGAGCGAGGTGGAGTCGTTCGCGAATGTGATAGACATCTCTGGTGATCGAATATCAGCCCCTAACCGCTCTGCAATTGCCCTTGAGATGACATTGACACTAGCACCTGAATCAACAAGAGACTCTTTGAACTTGACTCCTGAGATGGAGCATGGAACCACGAATTTCCCTGGATCTTCCCTTGGGGTCAACTGTGTCAGTGGAGGTGGACCTCTAGCCTTAATGAAGAGTGCCTTAATCTCTTCCTCAGTTTCTCTGCAATCTTTGAAGTGACTTAGCAGAGGACGGCACTCTAGAGCTTCTTCAAAGGTTGAATCAGGGGAGATCCTTCGTACCATCTTCCCAAAGCCACGCAGCTGCTTTGGAGAGATGGGATCTCTGAGGTGTTTAGGAACAGGATTCTCCTTCTTGATCTTGCGAACTCTTTCTTTGATTGACTCACGTGTTTCCACATGTTCTGGCTCGTTCTGCGATGGGTAGCGATCGATACCAGGTAGGGTATCGATCGATACGCTTGCTGTCGAATCATCCTTGACAGATTTATCATCACCAAGAGGCTCCACAAACAGATTATCCAGCATAGCCTTGCATTCGGTGTCCTCTACCTCCTTCTTAGCCTTGTCAAGAGCTCTGGGATAAGGTATCCATGGTATATAGACCCTTTCTGCAAATACTTTAGGCACCACGGTCGACATCTACGGCGTTTCCTCCGAAATCGCCTCAGTATCGACCGATACCAATGGGGTATCGATCGATACACGGGTTTTTGAAGTATCCCGTTTCAGAATTGTGACTGGCATCGATCGACACCTGGGGGTATCGATCGATGCTCTGGCGATTTCAGGATCCTCTTCGTAATTCCCTGCACTTGAACTGATCGCATTGACGTGTGCATTGTGTGAATGAACCGATTTTCCCTTGGAATTTGCTGCAGTCTGAGCTACTTGAGTTTCCAGCATCTTGTGACTCGTATTTAGTGCCTCGATCCTTCCACTCAAATCGGTGTACATGGTGTCCATCTTACCATTGAAGGTGACTGTCATCTTCTCCTGCCCTTGAACCAGGTGTTCAAGCATAGCTTCAATCTTACTCTCAGGAGCTTTGGGTGGTGGGGATTGGTACCCTCCTTGCTGAGCATTGTTGGTGAAGTTTCGATTGGAGTTGTATCCGAATCGCTGACCCTGAAAACCAGAACCACCAATGTAGTTAACATCTTCCACTTCATTCTCAGCAGCAAAGTGGACGGCCTTTGTTGTCCTTCCCAGCAGAAGACTGTGCATAGAATCCAGCTGAGCTTTAACTTCAGCGATCTGTGACCCATCCATGTTACCAGACAGCATCTTGCGCTCGAAGTCTGCGCTCTTGGTGCTACTGCTGGATGCAAAGTTCTCAATCAACACATAGGCGTCCTCAGGATATCTGGTGTTGAAGTTACCATTGCTTGAAGAGTCCAGAGCCATCTGATATCTCCAATCTACTCCTCGAAAGAAGATACCCAGCAGCTGCACATCAGAGTATCCATGATGTGGACAATCTCTCTGATACGATCTAAATCTCGTCCAAGCAGCCTTGAACGCCTCAGTAGGTCCTTGAGAAAATTGGGAGATTTTATTCCTCAGATCCTCAGATCGTGCATCATCGTAGAAGTTGATCAAGAATGCTTTCTTAGTGTCCTCCCAAGTAGTTAGCGAACCAGGAGGTAGCTGCCTCAGCCAGTAGGTCGCATCTCCACCTAGAGAGTAGGGGAAGAGCTTGCAGAATAGATAGTCGTATGACACTCCATTGCTCTTGATGCTAGTGACCAAGTCCTCGAACTTCTCTACATGGTCCATTGGATGTTCATGAGGAAGACCATGAAAGAGATGCTGTCCCACTAGAGTGAAGTAAGCAGGCTTCAGCTCAAAGTCATTCCTCTCGAACGCAGGAGGACGAATCGCTGACCGATTGGCGAAAAACTGGTCAGGCCTGTTGTACTCACCAATCGTCCTTCCACGAATAACTACGTCATTCCTCGCGTTCCGAGCGACATTCGCAGCGACAACAGGAGCAGGTGGTATGACGATCCCCTCTCCATCCAGACGTTGTCCTTGCTCATTGCACAACCGACTCTCTTGGTCTCTGTAAGCACCAGCTGCATCACGAACCAACTGATTGTTGTTCATCTTAGCTGATTTCTTTTCTTTCTTGTTTGTGCGTTCCACAAGTGCTAGTTGTTCCAGTGATAGATCAACTAGCGAGGTGTTCTTGTTGCTTCTGGTTTCTCGATTAGGCATGCACCTGAAAACAGAAAATCAAGAACGTAAGTAACCAAAATATACGTCGGGTATCGATCGATACATACTCAAGGGTATCGATCGATACTCGGGCGATTTAGACGAATTTCTTAGCTAAAATCTAACGGCGAAATTGAGTCCCCGGCAACGGCGCCAAAATTGATATGCTCAATTTAATACCCTATATAGTACTAAAGCAGTTGCTGCAGTAAATCAGGGGTCGAACACAAGAACGTAGTTATCACACAATAGATTATATAGATCCGAAATAAGCTAAATCAAAAGATGGTAATTGAAAACAAGATTGCAAGTAAAAGCGTTTGTAAATTAATGGAGGAAATATAGGCACAGGGTTTTCTCAGGAAATCAATGAATGCAGCTAGATTAACTAACAGGATTCAGATTAAGCACGGTTCTAGAACTCCAATCACTAAAATATAATTAACCAACTCTCGTTGCGAAAACTATCTAAATCTAAATCCTAGGAATTCCAAATCTCTTTGCGAATCCTAAATTCTAAATCAGCTTTAAAGTTCAAGTTTGATATGTTCACAAATTAATTAAACCAAATCTCTTTCCGAATAATTAATTTGCTCACCTAGGTTCTATCAGGTAATTAATCGTACTCTCGTGCCTAATCAATTATCCTAAGATCTATATTCTAGGTAGCTAATCTAGAACAAGCTTTGAACACAACCTAAGGTGAAGAACTAATTCAGGTAGTGAATCCTAACAGATAATCAACCTAGCATTCAAAGAAATCCCTATGAGAAAACCCTAAACCTAACAGGTGATCTACTTAGACATGGAGATTGAAGACAACATGTTTGAATAAATCATCAATAGAATAATCAGAAAAGGTTTAGAGATCTGATCTCGGACGAAGGGAGATTCAGACTTGTCTCTCAAACCCAGAGTAAAATCAAATACACAAAATAAAGCATCGCCTAAACAAGTGGCTGTAAAATCCTATTTATAACCTAAAACACGAGTTGGGGTCTTCTTGTAATTATCAAAGTCTTCTGGGCACTTTTGCAATTCTTTAAGTCTTGGAAAAAGTCGCGGCCCATGAATTCTCGATGAGTGTCGATCGATACCAGGGGGTATCGATCGATGCTTGTTGCTCAGATCGGGCACTTAGACATCAGACTTCAGTTTCGCTCCAGAATGTTCCAATAATTCCAATTAAGCTCCAAACGTGCTATAACCTGTAAAAGACTCTAAAATACTACAAAACACTAGAAAAAACTCTATAAAAGGACTTATATCATGGCTTAAACAGGGTAAAAACCATGATATATCAACTCCCCCAGACTTAGCCTTTTGCTTGCCCTCAAGCAAATAGAAGACTAAACAGAGAAAGAGGTTTGAAACCGCGGAGACTCACCTGTTCATGAACCATCGAAATGACCTTCTTTCCAAGTACCCAAATGTCACCTAACCAGCTTTCGATCTAACCACCATGTACTTCTCCGTAGACATTTGCAGCTTTCCCAGACTCCACATATTATCCAACATCATTGTTCAAATAAAACCTTCATCGCCAGTTTCATCGCTGCAGTTAATGTTCAAGAACCTTCTAGATTCTTTACCAGACAATATCATGACAAGGAACTACCCTTTTTCACACTTTTTTGTATCAATTTCTCTCCCCCAGACTTATTTCTTATTATGTTCTCTTTTTTTTTTTCAGCTTTGCATATACACATCAAGGTATGAGACGCGAGTATTGATGGTGTTTGCCACCAAATCCCCGGTTCTTCCCTCTCTATGTATCAAAGGATGTAGGCGAATAATGGCATCATAGGAAAATCCTAGCCTCGCTTCCAATACTTTGTGTGATCATTCCCTCTTAAATAGAATAATGGGATCGCTGGAAATTTTCCTAACCCTCTACTCAGAAGAAAATCATTTCAATCTTTTATGCTCTTTATATATCAACTTATAACAGGGGAGAGAGATACCATAACTCTAAACACATGGGTTCCTTTATCAGATATGAATGATGAATCAAGCTCTAAAAACACTAACCACATTGATGAAGTGCAAAAATTTGGCTCAAGCTTCAGAAGAACTCTGCTGGAGACATGGATGTTTTCTAGTCAACAGGTCAGTCTTTGGATTTTTCATTAGTCGATCTAGAACTGGTCCTGTAACACTGTGCACTCAAAAACAAAATCAAATCAATAGGTTTAAGCACAGGATCATTATCTCCAACAGGTTTTGACTCAGTAAAACGATTTTGACTCGATAAAACAACTGACTCTAAGAAAAACAAAAACAATGTCAGCAGACACCTCCCCCAGACTTGAACAACACTGTCCCCAGTGTTATCTAGCCTAGAGTAGGTAAAAGAAGACAAAAGGATAGAAGAAACAAAGAGAAACTAGAAGTTACCTTGCTGGAACATCGAGTATCGATCGACACACAGCCTGGTATCGATCGATACAAGGCTTAAATCGACTTGATGAACCGTATATTCGCGATCGGTGTCGATCGATACCAATGAGTTCGACTTGCTCCTTGTTTATCTTGACACAAACACAAAACGAACGAAAATAAAAAGAAAAACGACTCAAAAACTGACTCACTAGTGGGTTGCCTCCCACCAAGCGCTCGTTTAACGTCAATAGCTTGAATGTAACGCCCTTCAGGCTGGATAGGAGTGAGAGCTTGCACCAAAACAGGCTCCACAACTCGACATTGCTAGCTCCAGAGTTCTGCTCAACATGCTTTCCACGAACTCTTTTCCCTTCTCTTTCAGCTCCGAGGTAAGAAGAATTCTAGCCTTAGAGAATGGCTTCGAAGCTCCTTTGCACTTGACCTTATATTCAATCGAATCACCATTGCACTTCTGAGGTATCAAAGTGACATGGGGATCTTCGACTTTCCTGCTCTTGGCCTTCTTCTTCTTTGTTGCCTTAGCCTTCTTGACAACTTCCTTGGGAATGCAGGACGGATCAGCTGAAAAGTCTGCAACAGTAGGCTCATCAGGAGGCTCTTCCAAAAGATCAACTGCCAGCGACATTCCTGTGACAACCTCAATGCTAGAGACACGTGTAGGAACACTCCTAGGGGGAATGACATCATAATAGACCCCTCCGTCAAAGTAAGAGAAAGAGATTCTCTTATTAGGCGTGTCTATGATTGCACCAGCAGTAGCCATAAATGGTCGTCCTAGGAGCAAAGGCATACGAGATAACGCACTCATCTCCACAACCTGAAAATTAGTAGGAACCAGACAGTCTCCTACTTTGACCAGCAAATCATGGATAGTACCGTGTGGAAGCGAGGTGGAGTCATTCGCGAATATGATAGACATCTCTGGTGATCGAATATCAGCCCCTAACCGCTCTGCAATTGCCCTTGAGATGACATTGGCACTACCCCCTGAATCAACAAGAGACTCTTTGAACTCGACTCCTGAGATGGAGCATGGAACCACGAATTTCCCTGGATCTTCCCTTGGGGTCAACTGTCTCAGTGGAGGTGGACCTCTAGCCTTAATGAAGAGTGCCTTAATCTCTTCCTCAGTTTCTCTGCAATCTTTGAAGTGACTTAGCAGAGGACGGCACTCTAGAGCTTCTTCAAAGGTTGAATCAGGGGAGATCCTTCGTACCATCTTCTCAAAGCCACGCAGCTGCTTTGGAGAGATGGGATCTCTGAGGTGTTTAGGAACAGGATTCTCCTTCTTGATCTTGCGAACTCTTTCTTTGATTGACTCACGTGTTTCCACATGTTCTGGCTCGTTCTGCGATGGGTATCGATCGATACCAGGTAGGGTATCGATCGATACGCTTGCTGTCGAATCATCCTTGACAAATTTATCATCACCAAGAGGCTCCACAAACAGATTATCCAGCATAGCCTTGCATTCGGTGTCCTCTACCTCCTTCTTAGCCTTGTCAAGAGCTCTGGGATAAGGTATCCATGGTAGATAGACCCTTTCTGCAAATACTTTAGGCACCACGGTCGACATCTCCGGCGTTTCCTCCGAAATCGCCTCAGTATCGACCGATACCAATGGGGTATCGATCGATACACGGGTTTTTGAAGTATCTGATATATCATGGTTTTTACCCTGTTTAGGCCATGATATAAGTCCTTTTATAGAGTCTTTTCTAGTGTTTTGTAGTGTTTTAGAGTCTTTTACAGGTCTTAGCACGTTTGGAGCTTAATTGGAGATATTGGAGCAGTTTGGAGCAGAGCTAAAGATCGTGTTGCTGAGTACCTGTTTTCACGGCCAGTATCGATCGATACCCCCTGGTATCGATCGATACCCATCGCAGCAAGACACGGATCGCGACTTAATCAAGAGTTAAAGAATTGCAAAAGTGCCCAGAAGTCTTTGATAATTACAAAAAGATCCCAAGTCGTGTTTTAGGTTATAAATAGGAGTTTTCAGCCACCTGTTTAGGCTATGCCTTTTATATTTTGATTTTACTCTGGTTTTGAGAGAGAAGTCTGATTTCCCTTCGTCCGAGATCAGATCTTTAAAACCTTGTTATTATTCTATTGATGATTTATTCAAACATGTCTTTTGATTCAATTGCCATGTCTGAGTAGATCCAC
>PKML01049734.1:1567223-1583886 GCA_002933935.1 Eutrema yunnanense
AGTGCGATTAATTACCTGATAGAACCTAGGTGAGCAAATTGATTATTCGCAAAGAGATTTGGTTTAATTGATTTGTGAACATATCAAACCTGTTATTAAAGCTGATTTAGACTTTAGGATTCGCAAAGAGATTTGGAATTCCTAGGATTTAGATTTAGATAATTCTCGCAACGACAGTTGGTTAATTATAGCTTAGTGATTTGAGTTCAAGAACTGCGCTAAATCTGAATCCTGCTAGTTAGTTTATATGCATTCATTGATCTCTTGAAAAAAACCTGGGCCTATATTCTCTTCCTTGAACTTACAACTCTTTTACTGCTTATTGTTTTTGTTTAATCTGTTTTGCTTAGCTTGATTCGACGTTATACAATCTATTGTGTGATCTCTCTGAGTTTTTGTGGTTCGACCCCTACACTTACTACAACTACTGCTTTAGTATCTTAGGGTATTAATTTGAGCATATCAATGATTGAATCCATGATTAGAGATTAGAAAGATTAAAATGAAAGAAAGATTAGATAGATTAAGAAGAATTAAACTCAAGATTGCATTAAAATCAAAAGGTCTCTTCCAAAAATCCAAGAACAAAATAAAAGAGAGGTTTTTACCTTAGAAAAGTTTTGGGAAAAAGACTTAGAATGAAATTTGGGTTTTTTTGCAATTCATAGGAAGCTGGGCGGACCGGGTCAACCCGGGACAAACCGGGTATTGACCCGGTTGAAAGTGGGTTGAGCTGAGAAGAGCACCGGTTGGTAAAACCGCGATATCTCCTGGAATACATATCCGAATGGTCTCAAACCACCTCCTGTGGATAGCTAACTCACTGGGATACAACTTCTGTGAAGAACGAAGAAGCTGAATCGGAGTGGAAACCCTTCTTCTGGGTTGAGATCTTTCAGACGTCGTATTTGGAGCAGAACTCGTTTGGATGCCAGACAGACATGTCCTTGCTATATTTGCCATATCTCTTGAACGGCTGATCTGAATGACATGAAACCACCACTAAACGAACTTTAATAGATTTTCTATGACTTTCATCAAGACCTCAGATTAAACTGGGCACGAGAAGGTCTTCATTTGGCCTGATCTTTGAGTCACTTTGGCTGATGCTGTAACTTGGATGTGTGAATGCTGCTGTGTTGGACCGTGTGGCTTCTGGCCGGTCGTGGATTTGTGAACGGGCTGGTTATCTCTCCTGTGCTAGGACCGGATGGATCAGACCGGATGGAAGGCCCGCGGTGTGGTTGGCCGGTACAAGGCACTAGTTTCTCGACCAGGCGGATACGTCTCCAGTCAAACAGCCATATCTCTCAAACCACACGTCTGAATGACTTGATTACAGCTCCTGTCGACAGCTAACTGACTGGGCTACAACTTCTATGAAGGCCATAGAATCTGAATCAGATCGGGGGTCCTTCGTCCTGCCAGTTCTTTCAGACGCTATGGAATGGTCCTTTTTGCTCTATTTCTCTAAACTTCTCCAAAATGACTCCAAACACCTATAAAACACTCCAAATGCATGCAAGACTCATAGCACCTAATTCAAACACCTAATACTCTAAATCAAACCAAAATGCTAAACAAAGCTATGATCATGCATGCAAATGACTAAAAGTGTTAACTAAAATACAAGCTAGAACATGTAAAATGCATGAATATTAGCTGAGCTAAAGGCCCATCAAGATGACCTAGTCAATCAATTACCCTTGAAGAAGACCTAAGGCGGTGGCCGCGCAAAGCAAAAAAGAAACATTCTGAAATACTCTCCGAGAGATCAGCTCGTGAAACTTGTATAAATAGTCAGCGTAATCATTCTTAGCAAGGGGACATTTTTAACCAAAGAAAAAACCCTGAACAAAAACCATTGTACTCAAAAGCTTTACACAACAACAATAAAAACCATCTTTGGATATCTTCTCTTGTTTTCGTTCATAGAAACTTCTGTTCCCTTTAAATCCTTCACAAGAATTTGATTGTGATAGTTTCGACTCCCACGCCGCACTTAAGCCCGATGACAATCTTGAACTCCCTGAGTGAAAATCGGATGGGTTTTCCGGCAAAATGGACCCATGTCTCGTTTTCTTTCTTCACATCCAACAACCGCGTAAGCGTGAACAAGCCGAAAGCCCCATACCACGCATGCTGACCCGAGAATTCGAATAGTTTACCGAACAAAGATTTCTTCATGAATTCTCGTTTGTGGTCGTCCAAGGCGACTTCAATATCAGAGAGAACCGGCATTTTTTGGTAAATGTTAACACGGTGCCCTATGGGTACTTGACCAGCAATGAGAATCCTCTGAGGCATATCGCTATCATACATCTGTTGAAAAATATTGGAGAAATGTAACTACGCAACCGTTGAATTGACTAATCGGAGAAAAAAAGATTATAACTTCCATCGATCTAGCAATCAGAACACATAAAAGCAAGAATCGGGGGAAAAAATAAACCCAAAAATAACAAACCTCGAGTACAGGTTCAGACCGCCGGCTAACATTGTTTCTGCCGCTTCGGAGAACTTGGAAGACTATGCGATTGCGGAGGAGACAAGACAGGATGAGTTCGGTTAGATCTAATGTTCTCAGAAATAAAAAAGATGACATAATGAAGAGATGAAATACTAAGAAAATTTGGTGATCTTTCTTCACACCGATAAAACAAGAAACCCTAAAAGGATAGACCTTTCAGTTTTACCGTCCGTTTTCCCGGTTTATTGTTAGTTTTTTTTTTTTTTTAACAACAAAATGTAAAAAGGATTTTAATACCTCTGACAGAATATTTGTGTCCCATAACATTACGTAATCAGCCTAAACGACATCTATAACCTTTCGCACATGTATAGGGGTATGGGAGTTTTTTACACATTGCACAGTAAATTCGAACAGTGACGCGACCTCGCTGCTTAATTTCGATGTTATATATATATTAGTAGTTTGTGATATTACTCTTTTTCTTTCTCCATTTGTAATTATGGAACAATAAGTACGATTAGCTAGCTCACCAAGTTTATGATGAGCTAAGCCTAGTTAAGCCAAATAGCTCATTTTGACATCCTCAATTAGGCTTGTACATTTATGACGGGGTTTCTATCACAATCCATATATATCCATCCCATATTTTTCGTCTCATTCCTAATCTCGTTCAAATACCCGTTCAAAACTATTTAATTTATTCAAACGGATATGGAAAGAATACGTGAAGGGAATGGAAATGCCATGGGATACCAGAATTTCAAGCCTTCGTCTTGTTATCCAAATTTCCCGTTCGGTTTCTTTATCGGAAACACTTTGGATAATGCTTTTCAATATTCGAATTATCTGTTCCCATCTCTTTCCAGCGATTTCCCGTCCTGATTAGTACTTTGTGAAGAGAAAGGCAAATGCGAGAAGAATGAAGACTATTAAACAAGTAGTAGCAATCTAGAAATAGAGTGGAAACCTTACGGCTAATGCTACATCTTTCTCCTGAATCAAATTTCCCGAAATGAACAGACTTACCCTCAATATAGAATGAACTTAACAAAAAGAATTAAAAGTTATAATTTAATACGATATTACATTTTGACGCATTAATCCCATTAGTATCCTCAAACGACAAAAGAGAGACCAACCCACAAAAGACTTGAAACATAAAAAAGTAAACCACCTCAGCTAAATTTACCAATTTCCATCTTCTTTTTGATTGCTTTTTGACCATGGTATACAAACGCATCTATTATCCCAGACACCGTGAAAACACCTGCATTTTTACATGTTTCAATTTGAGATTTTGATACTGAACAACCAAAGGATGACTTCTCAATTCTCATGGCATTATAGAAAAAACTACCTCCGACTATGGCACAAACATTCGTCAAGAAGTGCAAGAACGATATATGTTCCTCTGTAAATGTTACCTGCCGAAACAACACGTTTATATTACGATTATGAACACTTTCGCGCTCTAGACTTGGAGTTAAAACAAACACACACTCACCTTGATTGGAGAGAGATCATAGAAGAAGAAAACTCCTGGTAACGATTGTAGCTGACCTGCTTCTGAGCTCTTAACATGTTCGGTCACTGAGAACTGTGCGATTTTACTTAAGTTATTATCATAGAAGGACGAAAATGAATATATAATAAGGTCAAACAGTTAAGATCCTCACGCTTCACCTGATTTGACTGAATTTTGTGTCGACTAATATCTGTGTATACTGTCGGAACAACCTTAAAAAAAAGCAAACGAAGCAGAATTTGAGTAAACACGGGTATCTTTAAGATTATGAAGATATAATGTTTGTCTTGGAACAAACCTTGATAAAATATTGGTACATAGCATTAGGTGTGTCTTGACTCCACTGGACTCTGCAATTTCAAGTACCTTAGAGAATCATGACAAAATAAAAGGAGTGTGAATGGATCGACCAGAATGGTCATTACCTGTCAAGAGGGTTAACGACGCCAGGAAAGTAGTCCCCAAAAGTCAGTCTATTGATCTTGTGACTTATCTGCAGGGAGACGAAACAAATGAATTATATACATTTGAAGCATAACGAATGAAATGAAGCTAACAGGAAAAGTCTTTTCTTACGTTAAAACTGTCTTTGTGAAAAGCAAGAAGATCATGAACGTGAACGCCCGCCTGATGAAAGCTTTTCCCGGGAGCAAAGTGGAAGTTCCCAGCCACCTTATTTACCTCTAAGAACCCATAGATATTACACCCTTCACCTTCTTCATCCTTTACTCTTTGTAGAAAACCTTCTCGTTTACACTGAATCACAAACAGACAAGTGAAACGGATTTAAGCTCACAATTAGAAACTAGAAACTCTTGGAATCATATTTCAGTTTAGAGCCTTGCATTTGCATACCAAATAAACAAACCACACAAAAGCTTTTTAAGACTCTAGCATAGAAGAAGATGAAAAAGAAAGAAAGAAATTAAAAGAACCTTGCTACTACCACAATGAAAGACGGATGTAAAAAAATTAAAATGTGAGCAACATATCTCTCAGCAATTCACCTGGTCCATCAAATCTGGATTTGTAACACCCCAACCTTTCTTTCTATATGCTTCACGAACATCTTCACATGAATTGCAGCAGTCATGCTCTTCCTGCAATGAAAAACAGCATAGGTCACATCAAAACTAGGAAAGCCAGACCGAAAACGCACGATGAACTATATTACAGAAACAAGATCCACTATGACATCTGTTTCTGTATAATAAAGTATGACCTCTTGACTAGCATTAAACAGTCAAGGATAATCCGAATATGAACTTGAGAAACCGTGCTCCAAATGCAATGCACAGAAAAACAGAGAAGGATAGCACAAATACCGCTTCAGCTCCATAGCAAGAACCACAGTAAGTCTCATTATGTTCCAGCCTACCACCATGTTTCTGCAGCGGGTTTTCAATCTGCACAAGCAAAAAAAGTATGAGACTTTACAACGGCCCAAAAACAAACCGCCATTCAGTTCTTGCTTTTATATAGTCAATTTGTCATTCGCCTGCAACTTCAACCTAGCGAATATAATGACAAGTAGACTTCAAATTGTCAATCAAGAAAACTCAGGAACCAAACCTTAGTAGCACCTATACCGTCCTGTCTTGCTTCTATAGTGTTCCCATGAGAATCTAGTCTTCTCTTTATGATATCATGTTTCTGTTAATTCACAGGGGATAAAAAATATCAGATTAGCCACACATTTGACAAGCATATATACAAATTTTCAAGCAAAAAGCATTAAAAAAAAAACCAAATGTCACTGAAACAATTCAACATACCACGTCAAGATGCAGTTCTCCACTAATATCCATGGCGTCAACACTAAGAATCGAACATGCTAGAGCAGGAAAAGTAATATCAAACTGCACCAATGACAAGAAAATTGAGAGATCTAATATGAAAAAAAAGAAAAAAATGAACAGCCAACGATTACTTTAAGGAAAAAAAACAACATTACATTGATGCGTAACGTTTCTCCTCTTGAAGTATCCACAACGAGCTTCGTCTCCGTGACGGTATGCAGATATAATCCTAAACAATAAATTCAAAATCGAAACCGCACATCATGCAAAATCATAAGAATCCGCAAAAATTGGGAAGCGATCCAACAGTCAAATCACGTACGTAGCTCGGAGAAGAAGAGAAGGAACATAACAACGGAGGAGACGAGGGTGATAACGCCGCCGGATAACGTACGGCTGTAAAAATCCTCATTGATCTTAGGGTAAGCATCCAGATTCCGCAATTTATTCAGGATACCGGCCATTATTTAAGCTAACTCCGGGAACGAGATTCGCAGATTCAATTCCCCCGGATTTGACGGATTTCAAATCCAGCACCACGAATCTAACCCGGCGCAAAACGACGATTAGGGACAAGATGTCCGGAGTAAAAACAGACGAGATAAACGTCGTCGGAAGCGGAATTCTTTCGACGATGCGCGGCAGAGATCCCGGAGAGATTGATCGATTGAGTAGTTTGGCTTTTTCTCTTCGTCTCGTTTTTTCACCGTCGGGCGGGGAAGCGTTTACGGTCTACGTAAAACACGTTCGCGTTTGCCGTCTGCTCTTTTGAAAAGAAAACGATGTCGTTTTCGGTTTCAAGAGTTTAAGAGGCTTTTGAATTGGATCATAATTTGCCAAATAATAGATAGGCCGAATTCCGGTTTATGATAGGCCGAACTCTGGTTTATGATAAAAGAGGAGGAAAGACTAAAAGGGTGATGATAAAAGAGGAGGAAAGACTGAATGGGTGTTATTGGTTTATGTATTTTTATTGATTTGGAAATTTGTATAGGATTTATAAATCTTTGTAAAATTTATTGATTTTTAAATTTAACAAGTGAATTTTAATTAGTATTTGTAAATTCGTAGGTTTTCTCTTAGATTTGAGTCTTTGTATTTTTAACATAGAAATCCTTTAAAATTCACTAAAATCCATTTTGAAATCAAATCCATAAGTAAATTTGTAGGATTAAATAACATCTGGTTTGAATTAGTATTTATAAATCATAAAATTAATAACACAAGATTTGAATATGAATTTTAAAATCATATAACTAATAACATTGGATTTGATTTTAATTTCCAAATCCATTAAAATACAAAAACCAACCCCTCACTTACTAATTAGGTATGGACCCACCTTTTATTTGGCCGGAAAAAATAATAGAAAAAATCGCATTTTTAACCATCAAAAATATTCACAATTACTAAAAAGAGGAGAAGGGATGAATGTATCGAAGAGAATAAAAAAATAGAATTTTCTCAATCCCAAATCGATTTTAGAAATTTTTCTTTGAATAATCGAAAGGTTGAGGGAACTTGTCGCAGGGTGAGGTTAGGTTTGTCAAGCGGGTCAGATCCACCCCGCCGCGGGGTTGGGTATATATTTCTTTGAAAAACTTAGGTTGTACTGATTTTGGAGAGAGAGAGAGAGAGAGAGAGAGAGAGAGAGAGAGAGAGAGAGAGAGAGAGAGGAGATGAGATGAAGACATCACAGGTTCAATCACAGGAGTAAATTACAGCATGAGAAGAAGATTGAAGACTATCGGAAGCTGACTTAAGGAAGGAAGCTTACGTGGATTCAAACAAATCAAAGCCCAAGATTACCAAGCTCAAGTTTACAAAGTTATTACTTGAAGAAATCCTAAGTCAAAGAGAAAATTGATTAGAAAAGGAAATTAGGTTTTTCCTAGTTTAAGAAGGATTAGGAAAAGACCTTACGTTAGTCGCTATAAATATAGGACTATGTTGGCTTAGAAACTTTGTGCAATAAAGAGTTTGAAGTTTCTAAGGCTATAAAGGTTTTTAGAGTTTCTTTGAGAGAGAGATTCGATCTAAGCTTGCAAGCATTGTCTGTCTTGTTCAAGTTTAAGGAGTGCTAGATATGAAGAAAAATTATTGAAATTATTAATAAAGGCACAAATCAGTTGAATCATCTTCTAAACTTTGAAAAACCTGATATGAATCGACGTGGTTGTGGATATGAAGATAAATTATTGGAATCTGATTCAGTTTTTATTTCTGATGAAAAAACTGAGATTGCAGCAGCATCTGCTACAGAGCCAGAAACCAGGATTGATACAGAGACTGTAATAAAAAAATCCGGAATTGCAGAGTGAACGCCAGCACACTTTTCAACCTGTTAAAAGTAATTGTTTTAGATTCAGTCAAGAACTCAACCATAAAGGTTTAAGGCTCAATAAGGTTTTGGTTAGAAAAGATGATGGTGCGATGGGCTATCAATTTCGGTTTGAAGAGCAAAGACGATCTTCCATTTAGCTTTTGGCTATGTTGTGACTCAAACATGAGGATATTGTTGGAAAAATAGATTGAAGTTATAGATGTTGAGTTCACAAACATAGTCAAAAAGGAGGGGTGGTTGAAAAATCAAATTGATTAATATACAGGTTTTGAAGGGGTTACATGGATTCTTCAAAAGAGATGTAGTTCATTGCTGCAAAAGAGATATCATGATAAAAATATTCCAGGATTCACAGCTCATGTAATCACCTGAAAGAGTTGGAATTTTGATAGTCTCGGAGAATAAAAAAAAAGAGACAAAGCGAGGATGAGATGATTCATGTCAAGAGGGTTACCTGGAATCATCGGGACAACGAGCAAGACAAAATTGAAGTTGCGGAACGAAGCGTCTAAATTTTTATTCCAGAATTTAGAGAATTGAAAATCTCAAAAAGGGGCAAACTAAATTCATCACAGTAAAATGTTTAAAGAGGAGATTGAGAAAATCTGAGAATTCTAGAAGAAACAGTGGTCATGTTTGCTTCGTGGAAAGGAGTTTCGAGGATGGTCCGATGGGTGAGCTCCGACGGACCCGGAGAGGGACATTTGACGGTGGGATTCGCCGGATTAAACCAAATGTGGGTTTCAGAAACTCGCCGGAGTTGCAGATCGGGACTAGCCGGAGAAGCTTCGATGTCANTAACGAGGCAAAGTTAGATCACTCCCCCTTTGCTCACTCACCAAATTGAACCCATGTCAAGCGTCTGCTCGTACGAAGTATAAAGGCCCAACAAGCTCAAGACTGAACCAAGGCCCATTCACTTCTATGGCTTTTTCAATCAAGTGTCGCTGTTAGCTTACAGCTCCCCAGAAAACGTACAATATATGGATCAAAAGCCCCGTGGGTCTAGTTTCCAAAACTATCAAGAACTATCCATTCGGCCTAGTGAATCGCTCATAAAAAGCCCAACAGTGGAGACGCGTCCAACTTATCAAGTTTTCCTTTTTCTTTTATTTTTGCCATTCTTTTATTTTTGCCTTTCTTTTATTTTTTTCCTTTCTTTGGTCGACTTTGTGGCTTTATAAACCCTTGTAATGTCAACATAAACGGTACCCTACCTTTTATTAAAAATCGGCGCAGCCACCTTCTTTGTTTCTAAGAGACGAGTTCATCACGTTCTTCATCTCTTTGATTCTGCTTAGTGTGTGATATCTAAGCTTGGTGATCTAGTTAGGTGTGTAATATCCTAAGTAGTTCCCACGGTATATCAGAGGCTTCCCATCCCCTCTGTGCGACACCAATCTCGGAGGTTCATTGGTTGTGTCTTGATCGGAGGTGCATCGGATTTGCCGTGAGAAGGGATCGTGAAAGGGAGATTTGAGGAAGATGGGCTTCTATCTTCACATTTGAGCCTAGTTTTTCAAAGTTTCATATGGACCAAGGTTGATTCCAAATAACAAAAAGGGAAGTTGTTGATAAAACGGAGAGTAGGCTTCAAGGAATAAATTTGGCTACGGTTTGGTTATTAAAGAACCCAAAGTCATTGAAGAATACATTGTGCTATGTTTTATCTTAGTTGTGCTTCCAAGCAGGGGGAGAACATGGTCTAAGTAATGAAGTGGCAAGGATTCAAGAATTCTCAAAAGGATGATTAAGATTAAGGGGGAGTAATCTATTTATGGGGAGATTGAAGCAGCTTGAAGTCAAACTAAGCTAAAAAGGGGAGATTGAAGATGCAGACATCACAGGTTCAATCACAGGAATAAATTACAACATGAGAAGAAGATTGAAGACTATCGGAAGCTGACTTAAGGAAGGAAGCTTACGTGGATTCAAACAAATCAAAGCCCAAGATTACCAAGTCCAAGTTTACAAAGTTATTACTTGAAGAAATCCTAAGTCAAAGAGGAAATTGATTAGAAAAGTAAATTAGGCTTTTCCTAGTTTAAGAAGGATTAGGAAAAGACATTATGTTAGTCGCTATAAATATAGGACTAGGTTGGCTTAGAAACTTTGTGCAATAAAGAGTTTAAAGTTTCTAAGGCTATAATGGTTTTTAGAGTTTCTTTGAGAGAGAGATTCGATCTAAGCTTGCAAGCATTGCCTGTCTTGTTCAAGTTTAAGGAGTGCTAGATTTTCTTAGAGATACTTGTAAGTTCTCGCTTTCTGGTAGACTTGTAAGTTACCATTAAAAAGGATAATCTAGTGGAATTGGTTTGAGAAAAACCTGTGTGCTTTACAAATTGCATCTGTCTCTATAGCTCTTGCTTTTACAAGAGAGAGAGAGAGAGAGAGAGAGAGAGAGAGAGAGAGAGAGAGAAAGAGATGAGACAGAGAAAAAAATCAGAAAAAGAGATGAAGGTGGCCGTGTAAGAGAGTGAAGAAGTGAAAGAGATGAGACACATAAAATTTGGAGTTTGAAAATACAACATTACTAACTAAAAACGACACAATTTCACATAAATACAGGTACCCGCAAACCCGCTTCTCCAAATACTAAGATCCGCACCCGCCCCGTCATTTACAAGACCCAACCCGCGTAATCTGCTTTGTTGATAATTTAATTTTTGCTGACCCGCACCCGTCCCGCGGCTGCTCTAACGGAGCGGGACACACAGTTTATGATTTAAATTAACGGCGCTAGGGAGAGTGTGTTAAATAACACCAAAATATTGTGTTGGATATTTTTTTAAGCAACGAAAAAGGTTGTTTTGGACCAAGTATTGAAAGAATGAGCTAAAGAATCTTGAGAAGCCATCATCAAATAAAAGATCGAAGACAAAATCGGAGAAGATGATAAAACCAACAAAGAAATATTTTTCGTTTTGAGGAAATGAAGGAGAAGCAAAATTCCTTAAACGATAACTGAACGCCATACTTAAAGAATTGGGGAGCTAACCAGACTGTAACCATATAAAATGGTTAAAAAATAGTAACGGTTAATCGTAGTCATATACTCATTTTGTTCTATATTAAGTGATGTTTAAGGTTTTTGCACACCAATTAAGGATTCATTTAATTTTTATTTTTTCTATGCTAAATTTTTTATTGTACATTTAAACACAATTCAACCAATAAGAAAACAAATAAAAAGGGTCAAAAACAATTTAAAAACTAATTAATTTGCATTGATTTGTGAGAACATCACTTATTTCATTGACCATTTTTATTTGAAATAAGTAATGTTCTCATAAATCAATGCAAATTAAATAGTTTTTGACCCTTTTTATTTTGCAGATTGTTTTCTTATTGGTTGAATTGTGTTTAAATGTACAATAAATGATGTTTTTAGCATAGAAAAAATAAAAATTAAATGAATCCTTAATTGGTGTGCAAAAACCTTAAACATCACTTAAAATAGAACAGAGAGAGTATAAGGGAAATACATAAAGTTCACGAGCCAAATAGGCAGTACATCAAACAAAGAATACAATTTTTTCACACTCATAAGTTTTTTTTGATAATGTATATGCAGCCTAGTTTCTTTCACTGTTAACATATTCTAAAAAACAACCTGACAGTTTTATCATCCAATAGCGTATATCATACAACATATTTTCAATTGTTAAATTATCTTCCTTTCTATTAATGACCATGGATAACTCCATATTATCTCATTCCAACCACACATGTCTCCACCCATATATGTATAATTTATATGACATAAAATTATGTATAATCAATATTTATAAATTTCAAATCTAAAAAAAAAATATTATATTCACTAAAAATAATTCACCATTGGAGTACTAAATTCACAAAATGCTTGTTTCAATATACAAAACGCTCAAATAATTGTCCAGCCGATTTGTTGGCCAAAAAGGGCCTCCGAATTTAATATTTTACACATCGAAAGTGTACCCAGTTTTGTCGTTGTCAAATGTTGTGTTCACGGATGTAACTTTTTCATAATAAAATATAGGGGAAAAAACTAGAATAACATATAAAAATAGGTTAATTACTATACTAACATATATTTATTGGGAAGTAAAAAATGTGGTTTTGTGTCCATTATACCCTTATTTGCTTTTGTTAGGAAAAACGTTATTACGAAACTGCCATTACCCAATTATTTCCACATAAGCAAAAATTTGACTTATTTACAAAAATACCACAGCGTTTTTCAGAATAAGTCTGCGGATATTTGTTGCAAACTTAATAAATCTGCAAGTCTGCGCAGACTTATTATGCAGACTAAATAAATATGCGCAGATCTGCAGACTTATTATGCAGACTTATTTTTCAATGATGCAGACTTATTAAGTTTACGCAGATCTGCAGACTTATTAAGTCTGCGCAGATCTGCAGACTTATTATGCGTGTTGCAGATTTTTCGACGCAGACTTAATGTGCTTTGTTGCATACTTATTAAGTGTGTGCATACTTATTTTTGATTGCAGACTTATTACGCAGATTTATTCCCTTTGTCGCAGACTTAAGTTCAATTTGCAGACTTATTATGCAGACTTATATAAAATCTGCAGCTGTTTGTTGCAGACTTAATTGTTTTGTTGCGGACTTTTGGAAAATCTGCGGCAAAAAGATCAACGTCACAGACTTATTTGTAAATTGCTTACGTGACATTGAAAACAGCAGACTTATTTTGACCGAGTTGCAGACTTTTTTCTGACTAGAATAACACTTTGTTTGTCGCAGACTTGTTATGCAGACTTATTGAATGTGTTATAGACTTAACGAATTTGTTTGTCCTAGACTTTCGTTGCAGACTTATTGAATGTGTTGTTGACTTATTTCGAACTTCGATGTTCCTAATATGTCCCTAAAAAGTAACAAATTTATAAAAAATGGCATTGCACCATTAGGGTTATGTACGGCGGTCGTGAATCGTGTTTGCAACCAGAAAAAGTTTATCTATATCCACCCTAACTACTAAGTCGCCGCCGATCTCGTTGTCTATCATCGTCGCCGATACCGTTGTCTATCGTCGTCGTCGATTTCGTTATCCATCGTCGCCGCCGATTTCGTTATCCATCGTCGCCGCCGATTTTGTTATCCATCGTCGCCGCCGATTTTGTTGTCCATCGTCGCCGCCGATCTCGTTCTCCATCGTCACTGTCTATATGGAAAGCTTCGTGAGGAGGAAAAGAAGGAAGAGAAACGAAGATTGCCACAGAAAAAAGGCACAAAAGAATGATAACAAAGTTGATGAAGATTACCGAAAAATAGAAATGACTTCGTTGGATATATCGGTCGGACAAAGGTATGATAACAAAGACACATTGGAGATGAGGTTGAAGATTCTTTTTGTTGCGCAGAAGTTCGATTTTAACGTTGATTATTCAAGGCCGACCTTATTAATTGTTAGATGTTGGATAAAAGGATGCACATGGAGAGTCCGAGCTACTACAGTTGGAGATTCTCCATATTTCATTATAAAGTATACGTTAAAGAACATACATGTTCTGTGACAGACCGTGGCGCCCGTTGTCGCCAAGATACACACGAGACTTTGGGACAAATGTACAAGGATTGTGTGGGTGGTATCAGATCAAAAGTGGTACCTAGTCATGTTGCAGAGGCTCTGAACAAACGATATGGTATTAAGGTATGACTATAGTCATTATGTGTCGCAGAGTTGTTTTGTTTGTTGCAAACTTATTTTGTTTTGTTGAAGACTTATTTTGTTTTGTTGCAGATTTATTTTGTTGTGTTGCAGACTTATTTTGTTTTGTGACAGACTTATTTTGTTTTGTGATAGATGGAATACTGGAAAGCTTATCGAGCCTTAAAGCATGCACGATTTTAGGCAATGGGTTCACCGGAGAGTGGATATGAGCAAATACCTTCGTACTTATACTTGATACAAAGAGCTAATCCTGATACTTATACGTGTCTTGAAGTCGATGCAGAAGATCGATTCAAGTATTTCTTCATCTTATTTGGTGCAAGCATAAACGGCTTTCAATACATGCGCAAAGTTGTTGTTGTTGATGGGACATTTCTCCGAGAGAAATATAAAGGAACACTCCTTCTCGCAAGTCCATATGAAAATTCGAAATACGATATTTTGCCTAGTAAACGGTCCAATTCAAACCAAAACGGCAACATATGGCCAAAATGCTAAGAACAGACCGTTATTGAGTAAAACAGACAATGTGGATTGATGAGACTAGAAATAGGAACTTGAACCTCCTAAAGGAGGAATGAGAAGTATCCATTACTTCTATACTCATTTCATTGAAGAAACCTCAATGTCCCTATGAAGATTCGAAATACGTGATTTCGTCTGGTAAACGGTCCAATTCAGACCCTAAACGACAACATATGGCCAAAATGCTAAGAACGGACCGTTATTGAGTAAAACAGACAATATGGAGTGCTGAGAAAAGACATAGGAACTAGAGCCTCCTAAAGGAGGAATGAGAAGCATCCATTACTTGTTTACTCATTTCATTAAAGAAATCTCAAAGTCCCTATGAAGGTTCGAAATACGGGATTTCGCCTAGTAAACGGTCCAATTCAGACCCAAAACGACAACATATGGCCAAGATGCTAAGAACGGACCGTTATTGAGTAAAACAGACAATATGGAGTGCTGAGACTAGAAATAGGAACTTGAGCCTCCTAAAGGAGGAATGAAAAGCTTCCATTATTTGTTTCCTCATTTCATTGAAGAAACCTCAAAGTCCCTATGAAGATTCGAAATACGGGATTTCGTCTAGTAAACGGTCCAATTCAGACCCAAAACGATAACATATGGCCAAAATGCTAAGAACGGACCGTTATTGAGTAAAACAGACAATATGGAGTGCTGAGAAAAGAAGTAGGAACTAGAGCCTCCTAAAGGAGGAATGAGAAGCATCCATTACTTGTTTACTCATTTCATTAAAGAAACCTCAAAGTCCCTATGAAGGTTCGAAATACGGGATTTCGTCTAGTAAACGGTCCAATTCAGACCCAAAACGACAATATATGGCAAAGATGCTAAGAACGGACCGTTATTGAGTAAAACAGACAATATGGAGTGCTGAGACTAGAAATAGGAACTTGAGCCTCCTAAAGGAGGAATGAAAAGCATCAATTATTTGTTTACACATTTCATTGAAGAAACCTCAAAGTCCCTATGAAGATTCGAAATACGGGATTTCGTCTAGTAAACGGTCAAATTCAGACCCAAAACGATAACATATGGCCAAAATGCTAAGAACGGACCATTATTGAGTAAAACAGACAATATGGAGTGCTGAGACTAGAAATAGAGACTTGAGCCTCCTAAAGGAGGAATGAGAAGCATCCATTATTTTATTACTTATTTCATTGAAGAAACCTCAAAGTCTCTACGAAGATTCGAAATACGGGATTTCGTCTAGTAAACGGTCCAATTCAGACCCAAAACGGTAACATATGGCAAAAATGCTAAGAATGGACCGTTATTTAGTAAAACAGACAATATGGAGTGCTGAGAAAAGAAATAGAAACTAGAGCCTGCTAAAGGAGGAATGATAAGCATACATTACTTGTTTACTCATTTCATTGAAGAAACCTCAAAGTCCCTATGAAGATTCGAAATACGGGATTTCGTCTAGTAAACGGTCCAATTCAGACCCAAAACGACAACATATGGCCAAAATCCTATGAACGGACCGTTATTGAGTAAAACAGACAATATGGAGTGCTGAGATTAGAAATATGAACTTGAGCCTCCTATAGGAGGAATGAGAAGCATCCATTACTTGTTTACTCATTTCATTGAAGACACCTCAAAGCCCATATGAAAATTTGAAATACCGGATTTCGTCTAGTAAACGGTCCAATTCAGACCCAAAACGACAACATATGGCCAAAATGCTAAGAACGGACCGTTATTGAGTAAAACAGACAATATGGAGTGCGGAGAAAAGAAATAGGAACTTGAGCCTCCTAAAGGAGGAATGAGAAGCATCCATTACTTGTTTACTCATTTCATTGAAGAAACTTCAAAGTCTCTATGAAGATTCGAAATACGGAATTTCGTCTAGTAAACGGTCCAATTCAGACCCAAAACGACAACATATGGCCAAAATGCTAAGAACAGACCGTTATTGAGTAAAACATACAATATTGAGTGCTGAGAAAAGAAATATGAACTAGAGCCTCCTAAAAGAGGAATGAGAAGCATTCATTACTTGTTTACTCATTTCATTGAAGAAACCTCAAAGTCCCTATGAAGATTCAAAATTCGGGATTTCGTCTTGTAAACGGTCCAATTAAGACTCAAAACGACAACATATGGCCAAAATCCTATGAACGGACCGTTATTGAGTAAAACAGACAATATGGAGTTATGAGATTAGAAATAGGAACTTTAGCCTCCTATAGGAGGAATGAGAAGCATCCATTACTTGTTTACTCATTTCATTGAAAACACCTCAAAATCCATATGAAAATTCGAAATACGGGATTTCGTCTAGTAAACGGTCCAA
>PKML01049807.1:0-12952 GCA_002933935.1 Eutrema yunnanense
GATATTCCCTCTCTACATCCTTCGTATAGTGGATGCTTAGATGCATCTAGCATATAAAAAAACTTCCGAGCTTCTAAATTAGGTTCCTCTATTCTAATACCATCCGGAACATACGATGCTACGTTTTCACGATACGCATCATTCACCATCTGAACGTTTGCATCAACTTCCGGTGTTGGTTCCTCTATTCTACCGGAATAATTAAAACCACTACAATGATGTTGCACCATTGCATCAGTTTCTCCATGCGTATACCAAATCTTATAACTCGGCATTAACCCATTCCTATAAAGATGCTTCCATACTTCCCCAACAGAGACTAATCTATGATTCCGACATTTAGGACAAGGACAATACAATTTACCGTATTCCGACGTCATGCTATTGTTTGTCGCAAATGTCATGAATTCCTCAACACCTTGTGCATACTCATCCGTCAGTAAATTCGTCGCTAGATCTTGCCGTGGTCTATCCATCCACGATCGAAAATAATCTCTAGTGTTTGGATTTGAAGAAGACATTTTCTATTTTTTGTTTTTGGTGTAAATTGTGAATGAGGGTGGTGTTGTATTTATAATTAAAATTTCCGCGGATTTCCGACCAATTTCCGACTATACGAATATTGGTCGGCAATTAGTCGGAAATTGGTCGGAAATTCAATCCCATTTCCGACCAATTTCCGACCAATTTCCGACTATACGAATATTCGCCAACGGCTATAAACGGCCACTGCAACGGGTATATTAACGTATATATCTCGTCGGAAAATAGTTGGAAATTGCTCTGTAATACCGACCAATTTCCGACGATTGTTACTCGGTCTCCAATTCGTCGGAAATCCGTCGGGATTTCTGACCATATTTCCGACCAATCAAAAATGGTCGGGAATTTCCGACCAATTTCAGACGGGTGTGTTTTAATCGGAATGTCGTCGGAAGTTGGTCGGAAATTTCCGACCATTTTTAATCGGTCGGAAATGTGGTCGGAAATCGAGATGTTTTCTTGTAGTGTATCTCTTATTATTAAAGAGTAGATCATTTCTCGCTTTCCCTATTCTCCATCCTATAAAATGGAAGAGACTTATATCTTGGCGAGGCTTCCTATTGAGATTTTCCAGAGTTGCCACATTTTCCTCTAATCAGTTATTAAGAAGAGTGTCACCTGAGGGATTCTGCAGTGGAACATCAGATGGTTGTCTCTAAATCTTCCCCACATAAGAGGCATGTATTATCAACTCTCATATTTCTCCTAAAAAAATAAAAAAAAACCTCAAGGATTCTGCAACAGGTAAGGAATTATGCAAAATTCTCAACCAAAAATGCTTGACTTTTGGTGGTGCGTCTCTCTATTCAATGATAAAAAATTGCAGTTCTCTTATCGTTAATTTAAGAGAAGCATACAGTGATTATTATTATTATTATTATTATTATTATTATTATTATTATTATTATTATTATTATTATTATGGATAAAATGGGTGAATATTAAGTGAAGTTGAGAAAATATGGAAAATGGTAAAGGATAACTGGAAATTAGAAAAATACAATTTCAAAGCGCAATTGTAGGCAATTTTGTCCCTATATGAGAGAGAGAGAAACGCTGCAGAGAACATTAAATGCTTTTGTCTGATAAAAATACAATGCGTATCTTCCAAAATCGATGACTATGAAAGGCTTATATGTTTATAAAAAAAGTTAACTCGTAACTGTTGTGGTTGTACATGTAAAAATGTTATCGGGATATCTCCAGTTGTAATATGGCAAACCCAACAAGAGAACCCGATCAGTTATCTCGACAACGTGTTTGGACGCGATCAGTTATCTCGACATCAAAGAGTTTGTTAGTGGACACATATAACGAGAGAACCCGATCAGTTATCCCGACAACAACGGGTTTGGGGTAGTTCCTATACGAAATAACATGAATTAATTACAGTGTACAATAATTAATACGAAATTAACAGTAATTTGGTTTGTTGTGTAGTTAACTCCGATACCACGATAACAAGATGTTTTATCCCAGCAACAACAGGGTTTGGGTTAGTTTTTATTCGAAATATTCAGCACTGTTTAACATGTTTATAGTTAATGTGAAGTTGTATAGTTAACTCCGAAACCGTTACAACTAGAAGTGTTATCCCGCCAACAACGGATTTGGATTATTTAACAGTGCTAATATTTTATGCGAAATTAACATCCAATTATAATGTTGTTCAGGTACCTCAGATAGTGAGACAACAAGAAGTGTTAACCCGTCTCCCACAACAGTATTAGGTATGTATCGAGTCTTGCTTACTAACTATGTGATAGCATGTTTATGGTATTTCTTTATTATCTGATATATTTGTTGCATGTGTCAGATGACAACGTATTCGGGTCCGGCCGAGAACCCATGTCCATTGATTTGTGGTTGGCTGAGGAGACTATGTGCGTGTTATAACTTCCTCCTCGATAACTATGTTGTCCGTCAACCACTTAGTAAGGGCAGCGATGAGAACCTTGTTGTTCTCAGCAAGTTGGCAGCAAATAATCCCTGCTGGATAATGTCATGTTCGCATAGTTTCTCTTTGATCATTTCTATCAACGCGGAGTCTTCGGGGTTTGAACTGGTAGATCTGATGTCTTTCTCTTTACCTTTGCCTCTCCTGCCTGCGACAGTTCTTACGCTGGTGCCTCTTCTCAACTTTACTTTCCCGGCTATTTCAGATGGCTTACTTCCCCCTACAAACATTTCACTCTTGAATTTGAATCATTCAGATATAAGTTTCAGCATGTTAACCACCTTTGGGTCTACAAGATCATCTGCCCAACTAAGATTTTCCTCATCGTTATCAAATTCTACGTCTGGCCGAATGACATTATAAACATGGTCCTGCAAATTTGACATGGTAATTGTGTTAAAAATATAAGAACATGATTTTGCAGATCTAACATAGTTCTTGTGATAACCAACTTAACCATAAATATGTTTCCGTTAAGTCGTTAACTTGGACTCTAAGTTAACACAGTAACTAAGTTATACGTGAACTTTTTAAGGTATAAGAGAAAATAACTAACATGGTCTTGCAAATTTGGCATGGTAATTGTGTTGTTAACTAAATCAAGAACATATTAACATGATTTTGTTAATTTAACATAGTTATTGTGATAACCACCATATACTTCAAAGTTGTTGGTCATATATCGAGTTAGCAAATAACTTGATAACCGTAATCCTGATTTTCCAACAACATCATAAGTGTACCGATAAGAACCATGGTCAAACGAAATATTCGGGAATATGATTGGGTCCACATGAACCTACGGATGACCAAGTAAATAATATAGATAAGTACACTTGTGGCATTACAATACACGAAATAGTATAACTCTAATGTTGAGTTAACCACCAAAAAGTTTTAAATGTTAACAAGTCCCCTTGTTTCTAGAAAACGAAAATAATAGATATTCTTATGTTCGTAGAAATGAGCTCTCAAAGTTATCGCTACATTTGCGTTAGCAGGAATCTCAAGATATAATGATAATTAACTTTGCTGCTAATAATAACTGAAAGTTAACATATATCATACCTCTCCTTCTTCGCCGATGGCTCTGGCTTGGTTTAATTTCAAAGGGATTTGTTGGTTCCATGCTGGTGCAAGATCTTTGTCTGAGTCGCTTGCTTCATCGACATATGTTGAGGGACCTTCTTAAATGTCTCGAATGGCTTATATTATGACATCGGTGATTTGTTCAAGTTTCGTCATATACATATTAAAAACAAGGGGATTCGTTAGTGAGTGAGAATAATGGAGAAACCTCAACTCCTACATGAGATTTCAAAAGGTGAAATCGATGATTTGATGATGTTACTCTCTTTCACCGATAACAAAGATTAGATATTTAAGAACATATGGCTTACCCTTGTAGACGACGATGCGATTCCAGTGTATCTTAGTTGCGGTTGATGATCGGCCACTTGGAATCGACGATTACGGTGGACTATGGAAGAATCGCTTTAGAGGTTGGGTCGAAAAAGGTAAACTTTGCTCTCAAATGTTGGTTTGAGAGTGATTAGAAAGATAGAAAAAAGAGAAAACCTTAAGAATTATTGTATGATCGTGACTCTTTGTTAGTTTAAAAAGTTGTTATAGGGGTTGAATCGTCTTATTACGTCTACACAGTGTGGTTGAACAGTTGTGTTTTGGAAAACTAATTTTAGGATTATATGTTGCTAGTTATTGGTATTTCTCTATTATTATTTTATAACACTGCAGATGAATACCCATAAAATGAGAAGTGCAAAACTGTCACCAGCTATTTTTAACGAAAAAAACATATATCTATAGCGAGTGAAAATTTTATAGATAATTTTCCAATAGAATTTAAGGTTAAAACGTAAACAGAAGAATTAATTGAAAATAACGACAAAAATATTGTAAAAAGTTACGTCGCTAATTCTGTCCGTTCATGAAGTAGTCTAGACGATCTACCATTATTCTGCGACCATTGTTTCCTAGTCAACCCGTCCTGATGATTTGACTCTGGTTAACTGTGTTAGCATCAGTTTGTCCCAAGATTACATTTTGCCAGCATTTTTTGTAACAAGGGTTAAAAATTAAGAAAAGAAAAACAAGCATATTGTCTCACTCGTTTTGTCATATATTTTTTCTTACCTCCAACTCATAGCGTTTGATGGTTGTTTCTTGTAATTTTATACTCAAACATGAAATTATGAAAAACATCTAAATCCGTGGAGAAGAATTTGGTGTCTCTAACTTTCTTCCTATACATTCCTAATTCAACTAATACAAAACCCGAAAGACAAGTGTGTATCCTTGTTCGATTATGGTCCAATTTTGTATCTAATATTGATAATGTTATTTGTTTGTATTATATATAGTTTAATCATTTTAATATTTCTGCTATTCGTTAAAAACAAAATTTTGTTTCGGGCATAATTGTACGCCCACATGCATGGGACGAGGTAAGTGTCCAATGCCAACATCACTGGTTAAAGATTCCACATGCACAACTCTTAGGAACATCTGAATATACATGTCAACACGAACACATGCAAATGGCAGCTACATAGTTTAACTGATAGTTTTCGTGTTTTGCCACAAATGATTTACTATATACTGATTAAAAGTAGTCCCGCAAAACCTTGGTACGTGGCGACCTGAAATCATACGTGTTGCGTCTAGAGAACTTAGACGAAGCTTGCGAACTAAATTTCCAGCTGCCAACTAAGATGTTTTTGTCATGATGTGCCCTCAAGGTCCTTCACCGCTTGGTTATTCTTTAATCTATAGCTTGTCTTAATTGCTTGTTCCTTAGGTGTACGATGCAACTATAAATAAGAAGAAGCGGGTGTGTACGTAGGTTCTTAATTAATATTGCTTGCTGCAAAGACTTTGAAGATGAATACAAGATCTTTTATAGTGTGGTCTCTTTTGCTGGCGGCTGTTTTCGCCGTCACGGTGGTTGCTTCCGTCGATGACACGAAACAAGGTTATAGTCCTATCATTTGCTCCTTTGCTTCTTTCTGCATGCATTTCTATTAATCTTTGAAACAAGGGATATGATCATTGCATCGAGTCGGTCCAAACGAAAGCTAATTTCCAAGATATCATCGTGCTGGTCCGAGATTTGATGAGGAAGACCGTAAGGACTCTGTTGTGAGTCGACAAACGGAGGCTCAAAAGGCTCATCTTGGTAGTAATAAGGTTCATAGCATCTTTGAGACTAGTTGGCCGGTGCCGATTTCCGATCCATATAGTACGAATCACAGTAGTGGTGTGAATTGTGAGAGCAGTGAGCATAAGATGGGTCGTAGGAACCCTGCTCATAGTAGTCATCTCGCACCGGAGGCGAGTTCATGTTTCAAAGCCTGAAACGAAGAAAAATAAAAAGAAAAAGAAAAAAGAAAAAAGAAAAAATTGTCTTAGAGCCGATTTACTAACCTCTAAAGTGTGGCAGAACGAGTAGTGATTGCCTCCCCGGCAACGGCGCCAAAAAATTGATGCGTATCGGATTCGTCTCCGAAACTTCAGGTTTTATATTTGTAAACCTTAAAGCCTGCAAGTGCACATATATGTGTTGTAGTACTTAAGGTATCGATCCACAGGGAGAGAATGCTGTTCTGCGAGACCTTAGACACTGTATAGTAAATAAACCTAAAACGAATATATGTTTATAGGGTTTTGTCACGAACTCGAAATTAGGAATCTAAACTATACTAAACTAAACTAAGAGAGAAAATAAGAAAGTGAACGAGACTAAACTAAGCTAAACTAATCGAATAAATAAATCTAATCTAAATGAACAGTAGCAAGCAATAATTATTTCGAAGTTGTAAATCAATTAACGAATCGTTGGGCAATCAGGAATTCTTTAGGGTTCATGGCCGATTTTCACCGAAAATTCCTAATTTTGTAAATCACTTTTTGTCGTCTTTGGGTTCTTGAACTTGGAACACGTACGATGCGTGTAGTCTACTCCCGTAATCCTACACACCTACTCATTTTAGAACTCGGACGGTAGCTTTCGTCTTCGCCCGTGCAGGAAGTGAATGATACTCTCAAAGGTCGTTTACGCCCACAATTCCTCCGTAAGTATACTTTCAAAATCTTACGACGGATTTGCTCATCTACCCTAGGTCAAGCGATTAGATTCAAAACTCTCGTGGCTCTAAAACACCTAATATCAGTTGCTAAGACGGTTAGTTAAGCAACGCATTAACAACAAGGATAGAACGAAGAACCCCAATCGGTATCCTAGTCGAAAAACTCAATCAAAATCAAACCATGAGAGCCCCTTCAAATCCATATACCCAACAAAGAGATTACTCAGCCACGACCATGCAAGACAAAATCAAGCTTATGAATTGCACTATCAATAGATAAGAAATCAAACAAAAGTGTTCAAGGGAAATCTCTATCTCCCTAAAAAAATTACAAAAAACAAGAGCAAAAGTTTGGTGCAAAACAAGTCTAAAAGTGTAACAAAAGGGGGTCACGAAATGGTGGCTGTAAAACAAGTATTTATAGGTCTTCAACTCATTTTGGTCGAGTTAGGGTTTGACAGAAAAAGACAGTTTTGGCCTCGGGTTAGGAAACGACTTGATTTAGGCGAAATTGGCTCTAGCCGCGGGTCCGTGCTCTCCAGGAGTGGGAAACTGGTGTTTGGCCGTGGGTCCGTGCTCTCCAGGAGTGTCGAACTGGTGTTTGGACGCGGGTGGGAGCTCTCAACCCGCGGTAGACTGCTTCTCGGCAGCTTCATCGGTCTTCGGTGCTTCAGATATATTTTAGGATCCAAAACTACAAGAAATATGGGCATTGGTAGCAGTTCACGGTAGCAAGAATTTACAAACTGCTACTAAAACTGTTAAAATCTGAAACCAACCTTTTAGTAGCGTTAAATTAGTGTTAACATAGTGCTACGAAAAAAGTACAATACGCGGTAACATAAAAATGACAACTATAGCTGTAAAGTGCTTTTGGAGGCAAAAATACTTAGCCTTTTTTTCATTTTCCGCCATTCTCAGTCTCGAGCATGCAAAGGTCATTTAGAAAAAAAATTTGATTTTCACGAAATCTACTTCTCTCTCTCAAATCTGTTACACAAATCTGATTTCCCCTCATAATTTCAACCTTCGTATACTAAATTTTCCTCTGTATTCGGTGTGTTGAAGTAGATCGGAACTGAAAATCAGCTCTCTTCCTGCCTCAGCTTGTGTCGTTCCTCCGGTGTCGTTTCCTCCGGTGTCGATTCCTCCGGTGTCGTTTCCTCCGGTGTCGTCGCCATCTACAAAATACCAGGTGAAACCCACTTACGATTTTCGTTGTTCTGAACCCTAGATCTAATTCGTCATTCAAAGTGTCTTCGATTTCTCTGATTAATTTCAATTACCTCTCATTGCAGCAAGATTGGAAGCCATAGAGATCTATTTGAGGACACAAAGATAAGCAAGAGAAAAACTAAAGTTATACATTATCGATTTGTGGTTCTTGTTCGTTTGAAATCTGTTAATTTTTTTTTGCATTATAAATGAATAGATTCATGATATGGCTTTGCAGGTTGGAGCTTGTTGCAACATAAGGAGATCTGAAGGCTTCTTTTTTGGGTTGAAGACGTCTTGAACTCTTAAAACCAAGCTTCAAGAGCTTATAGAGGTAATTATTTTCATCCAAATATAACTTTTCGTTTCTGGCTTATGGAGCTTATTGGTTTACTTTGTCTTGTTTGTGTATTTGATTGTTTAAACAATGGGATTGATGCTAATGACAATGTGTTAGTTTCCGTTTGATTTAATACTTGACTGTTTACACAAAGATAAGCAAGAGAACACATAGAAATTTCTGGCTTTTAAGACTCTGCTTGATTTAATGCTTGACTGTTTATTGCTGCTAATGTGAATGACAATGTGTTTGTTTGATGTTTGAAATATTCTTATGGGTTTGTTTTCTGTTGCTTATGGGTTAGAACATAGAAATGATCGAAAAGTCATGGGTTCATCTTAATAGGTAAATGAAAAACTATATATATATATATATACTTAAGGGTTTAATGGGTGATTAAAAGAGAGTTTAAGATTTGCTATTGTTTGATGCTTTCATATGTCTTATAAACCAAAGAGTTGACTCTGGTCATGAGAGAGGTGCTTGGGACTTTGTGAGGTCTGTTGGTGCAGCTTTAGGAGAAACTGAGATGATCATTTGCCCATGCATTGACTGTCGCAACGTAGATCGTCACCAAGCTGTTGTTGTTGTTGATCATCTTGTAACAAGGGGAATGGACTGGAGTTACAAGATGCGGGAGGATTGGTATCATCATGGAGAAGTGATATCAGGGACTGACTGTAGAAGAAATGCAAGTCAGTGGAACCAAGAGATTTTAGGGTTATACCAAGCAGCTGAGTTTGTGGATGAAGAGCTTCTTAGGCAAGGTGAGTTAAGTGAGGTTGCTGAGGGTGAGGATAAGCAAGAAGATGAGTTTCTTGCAAAGCTAGCCGATGCAGAAACACCTCTGTATCCAAGTTGTGCAAACCACAGCAAGCTCTCGGCGATTGTTTCACTCTTTAGGATAAAGACATAGAGTGGTTGGTCTGATAGAAGCTTCGATCTTCTGCTCGAGACTTTGCCACAGATGCTACCCAAGGATAATGTCTTGCACACATCCTTGTACGAGGTGAAGAAGTTTCTGAGATCATTTGAAATGGGTTATGAGAAGATACACGCTTGTGTGAATGATTGTTGTTTATTCAGAAAGGAGTTTCAGAAGCTAGACAATTGTCCGAAATGCAACGCTTCACGATGGAAGATTAACACGCGAACAGGTGATGTGAAGAAAGGTATTCCACAAAAGGTTCTTAGTTATTTTCCATTAATTCCACGTCTCAAGAGGATGTTCAGGTCAGAGGAAATGGCGAAGGACCTAAGGTGGCATTTTAGTAATAAGAGCACTGATGGAAAAAGCCGTCATCCGGTAGATTATGTTACTTGGGATCAAATGAACGACAAATACCCTTCATTTGCTGCTGAAGAAAGGAACCTTAGGCTTGGACTCTCCACGGATGGGTTTAATCCTTTTAGCATGAAGAATGTTAACTACAGTGCTTGGCCTGTATTGCTAGTGAATTACAACATGTCACCTGAAAAGTGTATGAAGGAGGAGAACATAATGTTGTCATTGCTGATTCCTGGTCCAAGCCAACCTGGAAACAATATAGATGTGTACTTAGAACCACTTATAGAGGATCTTAACCATCTGTGGGACAAAGGAGAGTTAACGTATGATGCATTCAGTCACACTACTTTCACATTAAGAGCAATGCTTCTATGGACCATTCAAGATTTTCCTGCATATGGAAATCTTGCAGGCTGTAAAGTAAAGGGCAAAATGGCTTGCCTTGTGTGTGGGAAGCACACAGATAGTTTGTGGTTGAGTAATTGCAGGAAGCATGTATATATGGGCCATCGGAAAGGTCTGCCTCCCACACATGCTTATAGAGGAAAGAAAGCATGGTTTGATGGTAAAGTTGAGCATGGGAGAAGACGTAGGATTCTCAGTGGTCATAATATATACCAGTTACTCAAAAATTACAAGAATGATTTTGGAAATGTGAAAGTATCTGGAAGGAAGAGGAAGATGAAAGATAAGGTAGGATCATACTCCAATACGGATGATGAATACAGTGAGTCAGTGGAAGAGGAAGAACCAGTAGATGAAGAGGAGCTATCTAGATGGAAGAAGCGGTCAATCTTCTTCAACTTGCCTTATTGGGAGGTATGTTTATAATTTATTTTATATATATCTTCCTTGAATTGATCTATTTTAGCTTTCTTTAACAATCTTTTATTTTACCTGTGTTTGTCTTGTATAGGAGCTACCGGTTAGACATAATTTAGACGTGATGCACGTGGAGAGAAATGTTGCTGCAAGCCTTGTTGCTACAATATTGCACTGTGGAAAATCAAAAGATGGTCTTAACGCTCGGAAAGATCTACAACTACTTGGCATTAGGAAGGATTTACATCCTGAACCCCGTGGAAAAAGAACATATCTACCTCCAGCTCCTTGGTCTTTGTCCAACAAAGAGAATAAAATATTATGTAAGCGTTTAGTGGACTTCAGAGGTCCGGATGGGTACTGCTCTAATATTTCAAGGTGTGTTAAGCTAGAAGAATCAAAGGTTACAGGAATGAAATCACATGACTACCATGTCTTGATGCAACAGCTTCTTCCGGTTGCGATTAGAGGTATCACCTGAGGGGCTTTTAACTTTTTATGTTATAGCATTAGATGTCCTGTCTTTGATCTCCAATGCTTTTCTCTCTGTAGGTTTATTACCTAAAGGTGTTAGGATAGCTATTGGACGCATATGTGCATTCTTCAATCATCTGTGCCATCGAGTAATTGATAGAGAGACAATTTCAGTAATGGAAACTGAAATTGTGGAAACTCTCTGCATGTTTGAGAGGTTCTTTTCTCCAAGTTTTTTCGATGTAATGGTGCATTTGACAGTTCATCTAGGCAGGGAAGCTCGGTTATGTGGACCAGTGCATTTCCGTTGGATGTACCCATTTGAGAGGTACAACTTATAACTGATTAGTTGTTATCTTACGCAGTCAATAATCATGCTTTTAATGTTCAATTCACTTTGCCTGCAGATACATGAAAGTTTTGAAGGATTATGTAAGAAACCCTGCAAGACCAGAAGGTTGTATTGCTGAAGCGTATCTCGCCGAGGAATGCATGCGGTTTTGCAGTCAGTTCTTGAAAAACACAACAAGTGTTGAGGATAAACCTGATAGAAATATTGAGTTTGAGAGCAGCTCTATACTGGAGGGTCGTCCAATATCTGCAGCCACTTCCTGTGATCTTAATGAGAAGGATAAGAACATTGCCCATCTTGCTGTGATTCAGAATTTGGCAATGGTGGAACCTTATGTGGAGTAAGTTCTACACAGTTTCTTATCTTATTTTTTTAATTTGTATTTCCTGCTGAATGTTCACACTTTATGTTAATCCAATTTAAGCATGCACCTACAACATCTACAAGACACTAGAGAAAGATGTAGACATGATGCGACAACGTTATGGAGTACGCATATTCAGCAATTTGCATCTTGGTTAAAAGATCAGGCAAGTTTTTAATTTGAGTTATTTTGTGTGGTTGATACAGAATTGTCTTCAGTATATATTGACATTTTACATGTTCTTTTGTAGATACCTCTAACTTCGGTAAAACACGAAGAAGCGCTGAAGTGGTTGGCCTACGGTCCTCGTGTTAGCACAAGGTCTTACACAGGTTACATAATAAATGGGATGAGGTTTCGTAGAAACACGAAGGATTATCCGAACTGTTGTGTAGCATGGCCTGCAAATAGAGTTGTAATTGATGGAAGAACTCCAAATTCTCTTGGTGTAGAGCCATCCAGGTCTAAAGCAGTAAGTCCAACATCTCAGACTGAAAAGTCTCCTGTTATACAAAGAAACCTGCTTTGAGTTTGAAAGAGAAGTCTACGAATGAAAAGTCACTAGTAACTCTAGCATCTCCTCTTCACAGATCAGGGGTAATTTCTGTTGATCCGTAAATCACACAAAAGGGGTAAAACAGTACTTTTAGTCGGAATCTCGTTTATTGATCTAAGTCGGCGTTACAACAGAGTTTAAGTAAAAAGGGGAAAGACAAAAAGGATTCGAGATCGGTAATGAGCTCTCTCGTATTCTCTGTCTCTGTGGAAGTTGTGGATTCTCAGAATGAGGCGATGGCCTCCTTATTTATAATGTCTTTGAGGCGGTTGAAGGGAGGATTTCTCCTTTTCCGAGTTCGATTAGGAAAAGGAAATCTTCCGGTTTTCTCGCCGAGATAAGGATAAATTCCTGATATCTCGATGAGTCGACCGAAGAGAATATTTCCTTTTCCGAGATCGGTGGGAAAAGAGAAATATTCTGGTTTTATCTGTCGTAACGGACCGGGCTTGTGATGGGCCTAGATCGGTAGCCGAGATGGGCTTTTTAACGAGATTCCGAGCTCGGCCCAATGTTTTCAGGCCGACTTGTCCTTGGTCCGAACCATCGTAAACCGGTCTTGATCGAACCGATCTCGGTTCGAACCGAGTTAAACCAGGGGGTGCTAATCCCCCCTCTAACAATTGGTCCCCCCCCCTTAGTTCGGCGAGAGAGTTTATGAGTTCGGCGAATTTTGAGGAATATTCTTTAGCTCGATTAGAATCGAGATCGGTACGGTCTGATCAAATTCCATTTCGAGTTCGGCGAATTCGGGATGCTCACGGTTGAGTCGATTCACGAACTTTCGAGTTCGGTAGATTGATTCGTGATTGTTCGCAAGTTCGGAAGATTTGATTCGTGGATATCGGTATCGATCCTGAACGTTCGAGTTCGATAGATTTTTCTCGAAAAGAGGGTGGCGTTTCATCTTCTTTAGTCGTGGAAATCGAAGAGCC
>PKML01049807.1:16856-48258 GCA_002933935.1 Eutrema yunnanense
AACTTCTGAACGTCTGAAGCGAGGATGACGGGATATGCCTCGGCTTCTACCCACTTGGTGAAGTAATCCGTCATGACGAGGATGAATTTCTTCTGCGTGGTTGATCGTCTGAACGGGCCAATGATGTCCATCCCCCAGCGCATGAATGGGTACGGGGCTGTCGAAGTTGTTAACAGCTCGGTAGGTAGGTGTATCATTGGGCCATGTCGCTGGCACTTGTCGCACTTTGCGACGAACTTTTCGCAGTCTGCTTGCATGCTTGGCCAATAATAGCTTGCTCGCTTGATTTTTAGGGCTAGAGATCGGCCACCTGAGTGATTACCGCCGTCTCCTTCGTGTATCTTTTTCATGACTTGCTGGATTTCAGAGCCCGAGACGCATTTGAGAAGGATTCCTGCCGCACTCCAACGGAACAGTCCGTCTTTGATAAGTATGTAACGAGCAGCCCGCATTTTAAGTCGTCGGGCAGCCCATCTGTCCGCCGGGATCTCTCCATCGATGATGTACATCTTTATTTCTAGCGTCCAATCGGTGGGTGTCTGCTCGTTGGACTGTTCGAGGTTTATCGGCTCGTGAAGGCCGTCTGTTTGTTCTTCCACTTCGTTGTCCGATTGGGTGGACTCATTGGTTTGCGGCGGATTATTGTCGTTTTCGATGTCGGTGGCCTGTTCGAGCTCGGTGTCTTGGTCAGGTTCGACAGTCGAAATCCGTTTTTGCCGACGTGGAACGGGTTCGGTTGCGGGATTTTCCTCGTAATCTCGTCTACGAGTTGTGATAATGCATTGCTCCGTGCTTCCGATGCTCGGTTCTGATATACTCTCGACCGAGATCGTTCGTCTGAGGTGAGGGTCCGAGCTAGAAGCTAGAGCAGCGAGTGCGTCGGCTGGAGCGTTTTCTCCTCGTGGTATCTTGGTTAGTTCGAATGAATCGAACTCTGTAGTAAGTTGTTTTACGAGTTTGAGGTATGCGTCCATTCGATCGTTCTTGGCGTTATACTCCCCGCTGAACTGACTTGCGACGAGCTGCGAGTCGCAGTAGGCATGTATGTGCGTTACGCCGATGGCTTTGGCTAAACGTAGTCCGGTAATTAGTGCTTCGTATTCTGCCTCGTTGTTTGACGCATTGAATGCCAGGCGGAACGATTGCTCTAGAATTTCTCCTGTTGGAGATTTGAGGCGAATGCCTATTCCAGAACCACGGTTAGATGCGGATCCGTCCACGTGAAGGATCCATTGCTCGGCGGTCGCGACATCGGTGTTGACGTATTCCGGAGATAATTCGATTAGGAAATCAGCAAGGACTTGCGATTTGATGCTCGTTCGGCTCTTATAATCGATGTCATATTCGCTAAGCTCGATAGCCCATTTAGCCAGTCGGCCGGATTGGCTTGGACTATGTAGGATCGTCCGGAGGGGCTGGTTGGTTAAGACGGTGACTGAGTGTGATTGGAAGTAGGGTCGTAGCTTCCGAGCTGAGATAACAACGGCGAGAGCCAATTTTTCGAGAGTCGGATACCGACCTTCAGCACCGTCGAGTGATTTGCTGACATAGAAGATCGGTTTCTGCTCACCACGGTCTTCCCGGACAAGCACCCCGCTAACTGCTGAGGTTGATATTGCGATGTAGAGATAAAGGGTCTCGCCATCTTCGGGTTTTGCTAGAACCGGTGGGGTAGACAGGTATTCTTTGAGCTGTTTGAATGCTTCTTCGCACTTGTCATCCCACTCGAGGCCTTTATTACCGCGTAAAAGTTGGTAGAAGGGGAGACACTTGTCGGTAGATCGGGAGATGAATCGATTGAGCGCGGCAATACGTCCCGTGAGCCTTTGTACTTCCCGCTTCGTTGTTGGTGATGGTAAGTCGAGGATTGCCGAGATTTGTTTAGGGTTGGCTTCGATCCCTCTTTGAGTCACGATATATCCAAGGAATTCTCCTGAGGTCACGCCGAACGTGCATTTGGTCGGGTTAAGCTTCATGCCGTACTCGTTTAGGATATCGAAACAGGTGTTGAGATGTCCGGCGTGATCCTTCGCAACTAAAGATTTGACGAGCATGTCATCGATGTAAACCTCCATCGTTTTGCCGAGCTGGCTGGCAAACATCCGATTGACGAGCCGTTGGTAGGTTGCGCCGGCGTTTTTTAGGCCGAAGGGCATGACCTTGTAGCAGTAGATACCGCGATCGGTAATAAAGGAGGTCTTCTCGCGATCGTCCGGGTGCATAAGTATTTGATTGTACCCTGAGAAGGCGTCCATGAACGAGAGGAGTTCATTTCCAGCGGTGGCTTCGACGAGTCTGTCGATATGTGGGAGTGGGAAACTATCCTTCGGGCATGCTTTGTTCAGGTCGGTAAAGTCGACGCAGATCCTCCATTTTCCATTTTTCTTTTTGACAACGACTGGGTTTGCCAACCAGTCCGGATACCGTACTTCAGTGATTGATCCGGCACTAAGTAGTCTCTCGACTTCGTCGTTAACAGCTCGAGCCTTTTCGGGTCCGAGCTTGCGTCGCTTTTGCTTGATCGGTTTGAAGGTGGAATCATTATTGAGCTCGTGGCTCGTTATCTTCGGATCGATTCCGGGCATGTCCGTGATTGACCAGGCGAAGGTCGAAATGTTTCTTTTGAGGAGTCGGATTAAGTCCATTTTGATGTCTTCGTCGAGCTCGGCTCCGACTCCTACGCATCTCTCCGGATTGAAATCGTCGATATTGATTTGGACGATGGTCTCGCGTCTCGGTAGATCGGGATCGTTTGGAATTTTCTTTTTGTCGATCACGCAGGTGCAGGGAGTGGTCCTTAGTTTGCATTCGTTGATGAAGCATGTTCGGGACATCACCTGGTCGCCTCTAAGGGTGAAGATTCCGGATGGTGTTGGGAACTTGACGCACTGGTGGTATGTTGATACGACTGCTTTCATTGAGAATATCCACGGTGTGCCGAGTATCACGTTGTAGATTGCGGGTTTGTTCAACACCAGGAACTTGACCATCCGATATATCCCTCCGGTATACATAGGGATTTTGACCGTCCCGGCGGTCATGGTTTGCTCGCTTGAAAATCCGGTCAGTGGTTCGATGTTCGGTCTGATTTGATTGTCGGGAAAATCCATGTTCTTCAACGTATCCTTGAATATCACATTTACCGAGCTTCCAGTGTCGATTAAGATTCGTCCGACTACGACGTCACCGATGAGTGTTTCGACGACCAAAGGGTCATTATGCGGCATATGGAGTCCTTCCGTGTCGGCCTCAGAGAAGGTGATCGGCATCCCGCAAGGTGTAGTCTGGTGTGTATGTTTGGCAGCCGTTGCTTCCTTACTGTATGTTTTTAGAGCTCGGACGGAATAGTTGCATGTTTCCAACGCGCCCATGATCATGTTGACACGCTTCCGAACTTGCGGAGGCTGTTGGGCATCCACGTTTTCCTCCCGATCTCGTTTCGGTTGTTCATCGTTTGTTTTTTCTTTAGGTTGCTCGGTAGCCTTGTTCGGTTTGAAATTACGCCTTCTTCCGTTATCGTTACGGCGAGGTCTATTCGAAGGTTGGAAGGCTCCTTCGACTGGAACTTCCCCTTTTTTGTACTTCATCATCAGGAACTCCTGTAAGTGTCGGCATTCTTCGGTTGAATGATTTCCATATCGATTGTGGAAATTGCAGTACGGCGCTGACTCGGCATCGGGCTCCTTTGCTTCGTCCGGCCGAACCCAAGTGTTGGACCAGGATTGTTGAGTTTGGACCGTATTGACGGGCTGCTTTGGAAGAGTGCACTGTTTATCCTTAGCGGCGGGCTGTTTTGTGAGCGCGTGCCGTCTGTCTTTCTCGGATCTTTCTTCTTCTTCCATGATGAAGATGTGCGACCTGTGTAAGATGTCTTCCAACGTCTTTGGGTTGTTGTGCTTGATCTCCCTGTGGAAGTCTGATTCGTACCATGTTGCTTTGTAAAGAGCCTCGATCGCAGCTTCGTCGTCGATCGTACAGTGGGATACGACCGCTTTGAAGCGTTCCATGAATTTTCGTAGGGGCTCGTCCTGCTTCTGCTCGAGGGCCCAAAGTTCGGCGTTTTTTGTCCTCTGTTTGATAAACATCGTGAATCGCTTAAGGAACTTGGTAGTGAGCTCATTGTAGCTGTTGACTGAGTTCGGCTCGAGCGTTGAAAACCAATCGAGCGCGGCTCCGGATAGGTTCTCTACGAACAACTGGCACATGGCTGCATCTTTTTCGTCTTCCGACCCGAAACGAAAGCGATTCATCATGATGACAAAGGAGGTCATGAAATGTTTAGGGTCGGTAAACCCGTCATACGGCGTGATTTTGACTCTTTCCAATCGCCGGACTGGAGTGTTGATAATTCGGTCCGTGAATGGGGTCCTCTGCGATTCTTGAATCACTCGGTCGATTTCTGGTGCCGAGCTCGTCGCCTGGTGGACCTTGGATCGCATGTCCTGTAATTGGGCCTGGACCTTCGCGAATTCCATGTTCATGGCGACCTGATCCGAGATATGGATTTCCGAATTAGCTGCGGATCTCCTAGTTGGTGGATTAGTCGTACCTGGGAGTTGAGTGTCGGTTAGGTCGGGCAAGAGATTCCGGCGTAGTGCGTTTTCGGGGGTGATTAGATTCGGATCGGGGGTGCCGATCTGATTACGACGCTCAAAGTAGGATGCAATTAGCGAGGCGATCTGCTCTTCGTTCTTTTTGTTGATTTCCGCGAACTGTGCCGTCATGGCCTCCATAAAGATGGTCGGGTCCGTGGAAACTGGGGCAGCTGGAGGTGGTGGAAGAGTCTTTGGAGGATTAGTCTGAGTATCACCTCCAGTTGGTAAGGTCGGAGGAAGTCCTCCTCCGGTTGTCGGTAGCTCGGTACTGGTTGGATTGGGTTCGTCAGTCCGAGGGTTTCGGTCATCGTTGTCCGGGCTGTTAACGTTGACTACGGAAGTGTCGATCGGAAGAACCATTGCCGAACTCAATCAAACGATATCCGAAAGTACTGTTCTATAATGTCCCCACTCCCCATAGTCGGCGCCAATTGTTGATCCGTAAATCACACAAAAGGGGTAAAACAGTACTTTTAGTCGGAATCTCGTTTATTGATCTAAATCGGCGTTACAACAGAGTTTAAGTAAAAAGGGGAAAGACAAAAAGGATTCGAGATCGGTAATGAGCTCTCTCGTATTCTCTGTCTCTGTGGAAGTTGTGGATTCTCAGAATGAGGCGATGGCCTCCTTATTTATAATGTCTTTGAGGCGGTTGAAGGGAGGATTTCTCCTTTTCCGAGTTCGATTAGGAAAAGGAAATCTTCCGATTTTCTCGCCGAGATAAGGATAAATTCCTGATATCTCGATGAGTCGACCGAAGAGAATATTTCCTTTTCCGAGATCGGTGGGAAAAGGGAAATATTCCGGTTTTATCTGTCGTAACGGACCGGGCTTGTGATGGGCCTAGATCGGTAGCCGAGATGGGCTTTTTAACGAGATTCCGAGCTCGGCCCAATGTTTTCAGGCTGACTTGTCCTTGGTCCGAACCATCGTAAACCGGTCTTGATCGAACCGATCTCGGTTCGAACCGAGTTAAACCAGGGGGTGCTAATCCCCCCTCTAACAATTTCTGTTATTGATAAAGTTGATTGTTTGTGGTCTGCTGCTTGAAGTTTGAACGTTGGTTCTGTTTTTTTGCTTTGTGTTCTTGTAGCGTACCAAATTCAAGGAAAATCAAAAATGCAAAATCCTGGATCTGTCAGGAAAGAAGGTCGTCGTTGCTGAGGGACGTTGCTCATCGAATGATCCTGAGCAACGTGTCCACTTTGTACCTTTGGGCCCTGGTGCATGTAGAGTCTTTGTGGATGTTGTGAAAGTTAAAGAAGCTGCAGTGTGGAGGACAACTTCTGAGATCGAGTATATGGAAGATGCACTTGGAAGTGCTATTGCTTGGCCAGAGGATAAAGTGATTATGGTGAGATCTTCGGTCATTTGGTTATTATTTGGATTTATATAAGTGGGCAAATTTATGAAACTAAACTAGGATATATTTGTTTTCAGGTCTGAAGTCATACCGGAAAGAACCTTGCATTTTACTTCTTCTAAGACAGAACTTTGTGTTGCAGAACATGGCTTTATGGTTTGTTATGACTTGGTTATTTTTGGTGCAAACTTTGTTTGGTTTGGATCTTGTTTTCTATGCGCAACCTTTGTATGAGACCATGTGTTTGTGCTGTGTTAAAACATTTTCTCTTCTCCAATTCATGTTTTTGTTTATATTGTCACATAGAGTTTACAAAAACAGCCTCATTGACAAAGTCCAAAAAACTAATGTAAACCAAGCCAAAACATGAACAAGATTTGAAATATAATTTAATTACAGTAGAAAATAACACAGAAGAATTATTGAGTTTGATTTAGTGTATAGGGTTTAGGGTTTGATTTACAGTATATGGTTTAGAGTTTGATTAGTGTATATGTTTAATATTTGAAATATGATTTCCTTGTAATATTGTAAGAAAAAACTTAAAAAGAATTAAGCGTTATTTTAATTTTAGGGTTTAGGGTATTGGCGTTTATAGTTAAGACCGTGTTGATGATTTAGGGTTTAGGGTTTTGGTTATGTTATCAATTAACAAATGAAAATGATTGTCAATGATTGGAAATGATTGCAAATTAAAATGATTACAAACATATATACAAACCTTACAAACTAATGATAAGTTACTAAGAGCTTAAGGGTTTGATGTTTAATACATAGGGTTTGATATTTAGGGTTTAGGGTTATGATATTTTTTCTTGTTTTACTAACTATATAAATATAATTTTAAGTATTAATGAGTTTAGGGTATAAGGTTTGAGATTTAGGGCATAGAGTTTGAGATTTAGGGTTTAGTGTTATGATATTTTTTTTGATCTACTAACAATAAAAATTTAATTTTAAGTATTAATGAGTTTAGGGTATAGGGTTTGAGATTTAGGGTTTAGGGTTATGATATTTTTTCTTGTTCTACTAACAATATAAATGATATTTAAGTATTAATTAGTGTTATATAAAGCCAAATCCATGCCAAAACACAGATTTGAATCTATAAAAGCTGTTACCAAAATTAAAAAAAAACAAAAAAAAAAATTTTTTGGAGCTAAACATTTTAGCCGGGAACCCAAAAAAATTGCCGGGAACCCAAAAAATTTCATGTTTGGAGCCAAACATTTTAGCCAATTTTAATATAAATCCAAAGGTCTTTTAGGTTACAGAGAAAGACAGATCTCTCGTTTTCTCTCAAACCCTCAATCTTTCCATCACTCCCGTCGATTCCCCTCCGTAACTCCGTAGACTCGATTTTCATCCGTCGCCTCGATTCCCATCTTTCTACGTCGCCACGAATTCCCTACGTCTGTGGGTCGCATCGATTTCCCTTCGTCTCTCCGTCCCGTCGATTTACCTCTGCGTCTCCATCGAACTCGTCCACCTACAACTTCGACGAAGAAAACCAGGACAGGTAATCGAGCACTAAACCCTAGATTTTATTCCTCATTCTAAAAGTCTTAGATTTCTCTAATTACTAGATTGTCTACCTAAAGTCTTAGATTTCTCTAATTAAATAGCTTGTATACCTAAAGTCGTAGGAAGATTCGAAGCCCTAAAGATCTCGGAGGGGACCTAATACGAAGATAAACAAGAGAGTCAATATCCTGTACCATCTTCAGGTTATGCTTTTCGATTTCTTTTTCTCAATCGCTTCAAATCTGTGTTATGTTGCATTATAACACGCATTGCATTGCATCAAATCTAACTTGTGTTCTTTTTGGCATGTAGAAACTCAAATGGAAGCAACGAAGGGCATCATCTGCGGACTCCCAGCCTTCGGACTGAAACCACAACTCCAACAACAGCCACAGCAGTCGCAACTCCAACAACACCCACAACAACAGGCACAAGAAGCAGAAGATGATGTGGTAGAGATCAGCAAAACCGAGTTTAGATGCTCTCAAGGCAACTTGATTCGCGTTGAGGTACCTGAAGAAGACATTGAGCCAATGTTCCGTATAGGTATCAGAAACATGATGGAGAATGCACGCAAGTCAGCAAAACGCCCAAAACAGGAACAAGGACAGTCCTCACGAGGCAAGGCTGCTCGTGTAGACTAACTGCATGGTACGAACCACTCCATTGTAAAAACCATTTTTTTGCTTTTGACTTGGTTTGATGGTTACATTTGAACCTTCTGTTATGATGTTTTCTTTGTCATTACTTTCTTTGCTATGGATCAATTACCATTGTATGGCATTTGTACTTTGTCTCTCTTAATGTGTTTAATTAGAGTCAATTATTTTTAGTATTAATACTATATGAGTATATAAATTATTGCAATTCAATGATCCAATTAACAAAATAATAGCACAAAATGACCCAGTAATGTGTCATTTTACAATGTAATAGAGCACAAAAAAGCCATGAAAACGAACATCCTGGCACGAAAAATGTGCTAGTTAATATTGTCATATGGCATATGATACATGCGATAATAGGTGCTCAATTCGACAATCAAAACCGTCACAAAAACATATGATACTGGCACTTAAAATGTGTTATAATAATTTATACTACAGCACGGAAATTTCGCCATCGAAAACAGCATTATAGCCCTGAAAATATGTTATTATAATTTATACTACAGCAAGGAAATATCGCCATGGAAAATTGCATGATAGCACGAAAAATGTGTCGTAATATCTTATACTAAAGCACGGACATATCGCCATGAAAAACTGCATGATAGCACGAATCATGTGTTATAAAATAATTTCCGATGGCTTTTATATCACGCTACAATATGTCAATTTATTATAGCATTAAATAAAACGCTATGGTAGGGGGGGTCTATTATAGCTGCGGCTGACATAGCGTTCATGGAAACGCTACGAAAACCATATGGTAGCGTTTTCAGTGTGCTATTAATGCCGATATTTCTTGTAGTGCAACAATTGGATTGTCCCCAATCTAATTGCATTTGAAAGCTGGTTGTCTCTACTTTGTTGTATCTAAATTTGGTGATGATCAGACAGTGAGAAGGCCTTTTCTGATGGCAAGACTTCTGACGGTCCGAGTTTATCCAAAAACGTACTTTTGTTCCGAAATGCACTCTTTTACTCCGAGTTACCTGAAACGTCTTTCAAAACACTAAAACATGGAAATCATTCGAAAACTATTGAAAACGGAGTTAAAAAACATACAAAAGAATATGAAGTGATCCATAAAAATGGTTAAAAACAGGTGTTATCAGTGAATAAGTACTTCAGACTTTTGTGGTCCGTGAACACTCTCTCCGTAGAGGTAAGATCTCCACACTTTCAAAGCAAACACTACTGCCGCCATCTCTAAGTCATGAGTGGGGTAGTTCTCCTCATGTTTCCTTAGCTACTGTGATGCGTAAGCAATAGCCTTTATTTCATGCATTAGTACTGCTCCCAATCCAACTCGGGATGCATCCGTATAAACTTTGTACGTCTGTCCCAATTCCGGTAGAGTTAGTATTGGTGCCGTGATTAATGCCTCCTTAATCTTGGCAAAATCTTCTTCCGTCCTATCGTTCCACTCATAGGGAACTCCTTTCCCGGTGAGTTTTGTTAAGGGTTTTGCTAACAATGAAAAGCCCTTCACAAACTTGCGGTAGTAACCGGCTAGTCCGAGAAAGCTTCTGATCTCGGTCACTGTTGTCGGTTGAGGCCAACTCTTGATGGCTTCAATCTTCCATGGATCCGCGGACACTCCCTTCTCCGAGACGCGATGTTCTAAGAATCCTATCTCTCTTTTCCAAAACCGACATTTACTTAACTCCGCATAGAGTTTCTTCTCCCTTAGTCGCTCTAAGACTTTCTCCAAGTGGCTTGCATGATCCTCCTCGGTCTTGGAGTAGATCAAGATATCATCGATGAACACAATCATGAAACTGTCCAAGTAGTCGTGAAATACTTCGTTCATCAATCTCATAAACATTGTTGGTGCGTTGGTTAGCCCAAATGGCATCACCACAAACTCGTATTGGCCATAACGATTGTTGAACGCCGTCTTCTTTATGTCTTTTTCCAAGATAGGGATTTGGTGATATCCGGATGGCAGATCTATCTTGGAAAACCAACTCGCTCCTCTCAATTGATCTAACAATTCATCGATCTGAGGAAAGGGATACTTATCCTTGATCGTGACATTGTTGATTCCTCGGTAGTCGATGCATAACCTCATGCTTCTGTCCTTCTTCTTGACGAATAGCACTGGCGCTCCTCAGGCGATGAGCTTGGCCGAACAAAACCTTTTCCTTTTAGGTTTTCGAGTTGTTCCTTCAGCTCCGCAAGCTCTGTTGGTGCCATGCCATATGGTGATTTAGCGATTGGAGCCGCTCCAGGCTCCAAGCTGATTGTGAACGGATTACTCCGAGGTGGTGGTAACTCCGTCAAAGATTTGAAAACTTCTTCAAATTCCCTTACGAATGGAATGTCTTATATTATTAACCCCTGGAGTCCCATATTCCGCTCCCCAAGACATATATGTTGCCCCATTTGGCGTCATCAGATGTTGCACGTTATCACGTGATACGTGTTCCATCGGAACTGCTTCACTGGCAGAGTTAGTCCAAAACTCGGACGTTTGCTCTGGTCTGTCTTCCTCGTTATGGTCTGATTGTAACATTGAATCAGATGAAATCACTACGTAGCTATTGTCTTCATCACCGTTGCCCGACGCTGAACCCCTCGGACCACTTTCTCCTCTATAGTTATTCACCATCTGCATGACGAATAAGGGTAAGACTAATCCTATAGATGGAACGTGAGCGGATTCCTAATTGGCTTTTGCGACTCCTTTTGACTCGATAAAACATTTTGAAAACAGTTTGCATGTGAGCATGATCATGAACCATGCTCTGATACCAACTTATGTAACACCCCTGATCCCGACCTAAAATCCTTTTTAGAACCGGAACAGGGAGCGTCACAGTAAGTCGACCGCCGAGACAGTCCAGCCTGAGCATCCCATACTACTCTGGCCAGTCCGTCGCTGGGGGCGACGCCTCTCGACCAAGGCCTAAGGCTTTTCAATATGTTCCCTGGTGTTGAGTTGTTTTAGTTTAGACTAAACTTGAACCATTTAGCACAAACTGGTTTTTTATAGAAATCCGTACATATTATTCATATTTTTGAAAATAGTTCACAAAAGGGGTTTATACTTGGTTCGGCCGGCCTACTGCCCAAAACTACTTAATTAATACATTACTAACCGTGTTTTACAAAAGCCAAGCTAATCTACTCCGGTAGTCCTAACGTTCCGCCGCCACGAGCTACTCTTGTCTATAGGGTGATATTGTCCTAAAAATTTCTAATTTGGGGGTTAGTACATTAAAATTTGTATTGCCAAAGTGTCCACATGAGATCGTCCTAATGGATACATACGGTGACATTGTCCTGAATGTTATATATCTTTGTAACATTAGACCCGGTTCGATGATAATCAATACCGCAAAGATGCGGAATGGAATGGCGGGGCCTGATTTCATCATCCACTATATTTTAAACATATGGATGGGCATATAAAATAAAAAGGAGGAGCCTGATTTGTTGAGCGCGAGTTGATTTAGGAAACTCAATCCTGTTCAGATTTTCCTTAGCAAGGGCTTGGGGGGAAGATAGCCGACTGCTGGCGGAGGGAAAAAAATCCAGGGCTTGGGGAAAGATAGGCGAATGCTGGTGGAGGAACAAAAATACAGGGCTGGCGGCGTTGAAAATATAGTCAATCGCCGGCGACAATGAAAGAGAATCGTAGGGGAAAATAAACCAGGGTTGCCGGCGAGGAAAGAGAAGCGGAGGTAAGTGAGTTGCGGTTAAAATTGGGAGAGAGGAAAGGAAATGGAAGTAATAACAATGTTTTTGAGGGTAATAAGGTCATTATACACAGCCAAAAGAATGTAAAGTGTGTTGAAAGATAGGATACGTGTTTTTTGTAATTGTACTTTGAATAAGTGCCTCTCATTATAATTTTCTCTATTATTATTTAGATTTATATTGTTGAATTATTGAATGGTTAGGTAATTTGACTAGTGTTTATATTATAAGCTAGATGTTTGTCAGAATAACATATTAAATTATGTTTATACTTTTTTTGTTGTACATTTCTCTATATATATATTATTCTGACATACATTTAACTTATAATAAACACTAGTCAAATTATCTAGCCATTCAATAATTCAAAAAACAAATATGTAATTATGAATCTTATAAAATTAATAATATATACCTTTTTAAGTTAATAATGAATTTTATATTTCAACAACAACAACAAATTAATAATTATGAATCTTAAAAAATTAATATATATTAGTACATAAATACATAAAATAGATGATTAACAAACATTTAAAATAGTGTAAATCAAATATTTAAAATTTGAAACTTGAAAAACTAGAAGAAAAAAAATTCATATGTCAGGTTATATGTTATATAACAAAAGTAATATATCAAATAATGGTTGAGTAGAGATTTATTAATGTCTTTACATAAGAAAATAAAGAGTTCGATTTCAAAAAATTTCAATTTAATACAAATTAATAGAGTTAAATTTATAAATAATTTTTAATATGGTGCATGTACAACCGTTTATCGTATATATCAAGGATAAAAAAATGTTATTCAAACGTACATAGATTCAAAAAAATATGAAAAATACAATTTAATTTATTCAAATATTAAATATCAGCAAAATGTGTTAGTTATAGAAGTGTGATATACATAAGTACGAGGATGTATATATAGAGTTTGAACTTGTTGGTGATAAACATCCTATTTTATTATATAAAGTTGAATGTTTTAAAGTTGTTAACTCACATGATCGTGAATCCGTGATATATGTCAAGTTAATCGTTTAGATTTTGATACGTGTAAACAATAAATTAACTAGATTTTGACACATAAAATTAACAATAAAAAGAAAATTAATAATTGATTCATAATCCTAAAAGGGAAAATGACTAAATAAAAATGAATAACAGAAAATAAAAAATTATCCTAAAACCCAAAATTACATAGAAAAATGGAAAAAAAAATTGGAATTTTTTAAACTGATTCATAATTTTATATAACAACATAAATTATGTGGTTTTGTGTTGGTGGTCACAACTGATATATCATGGTTTTTATCCTCTTTAAGCAGTGATATAAGTCCGTTTTATAGAGTTTTTCTACTATTTTGTATGTTTTAGAGTCTTTTACAGGTTTTAGCATGTTTGAATCATAATTGGAGATATTGGAGCTTTCTGGAGCATTTTGGAGCAAAGCAGACGTTCGTGTAGCTGAGTACCCGATTTGAAGTCTCAGTGTCGATCGATACGTCCTAGTATCGGTCGATACTCATCGAAGCAGACACGACCCGCGACTTTTATGAAGGATTGAAGATTTGCAAAATGGCCCAAAAGTCTTTATTATTTACAAAAATATCCAAAACGTGATTTAGGTTATTTAATAGGATTTTACAACCACTTTGTTTGCTACGCTTTCATTACGCTTTATTCTACTTTGGTTTTGTGAGAGAGCTTTTGAAGGGAGACAAATCAGAAACTTTGTTCGTCCGAGAGAAGATTTCGAACCCTCTTGTTACTCTCTTTGTTTTATTTGATGATTTATTCAAACATGTTTATTGCTTCAATTTCCATGTCTGAGTAGATCTCTTGTTAGGTTTAGGGTTCTCATAAGGGTTTTCTCTGAATGCTAGATTGATTTGTTATTAGGATTCACCATCTGAATTAGTTATTCTCCATAGGTTGTTTGCAAAGCTAAGTCTAGATTGATGACCTATAACTTAGATCATAGGATAATTGATTAGGCGCGGAAGTGCGATTAATTACATGATAGAACCTAGGGTGAGCAAAATAACTATTCGCAAAGGAATTTGGTTTAGTTGTTTTTGTGAACAAATCAAACCTGATTAAAAAGCTGATTTAGACCTTAGGATTCGCAAAGGAATTTGGAACTCCTAGGATTTAGATTTAGATAGTTTTCGCAACGGAAGTCGGTTAATTATATCTTAGTGATTTGAGTTCAAGAACCGCGCTAAATCTGAATCCTGACTAGTTAGTTTATATGCATTCATTGATTTCCTGAGAAACACCCTGAACCTATCTTTCTCCAATTGAATTTACAACCGTTTTAATTTACATTCTGTTTTCAATATCGTTGATCGTTTAGCGTAATTCTCACCTATACAATCTATTTTGTGTCTCTGTGAGTCCTTGTGTTCGACCCCTACTTTACTGCAACTACTGCTTAGTACTTTTAGGGTATTAATTTGAGCATATCAAATTTGGCGCCGTTGCCGGGGACTCAATTCGCCATTAGATTTTAGTCTGAGAATTTTGACTAAGCTCGTCGGTATCAATCGATACTACCTAGTATCGGTCGATACTCGTCGTCTTCTTTTTGTTGATATCGATCGACACCACCCAGTATCGGTCGATACTCAACGTGTTTTTTGTTACTTACGTTCTTGCCTAGTGTGTTTCAGGTGTGAATTTGGAACGTGCAAACAGGAAAGCAAAGAAGCCAGCAGAGATGAACAATACAATGATTCTGATTCAGAATGCTGCTGGAGCATTGAGAGACCAAGAGGGTCAGTTGTGCAACGCGAGAGGACAACGTCTAGATGGAGAGGGGAACATCATTCCACGTGCTCCTGTTGTCGAGGAGATTATCGCTGGGAACGTCGCTGGGAACGCTGAGATTAATCGCGGTAGAACGATTGGTGAATACAACAGGCCTGATCAGTTTTATGTCAATCGATCAGCGATTCGCCCTCCACCATTTCAGAGGAATGACTTTGAGCTGAAACCTGCATACTACACTCTTGTGGGTCAGCATCTTTTTCATGGTCTTTCTCATGAACACCCTTTGGATCACCTTGAGAGGTTTGAGGATTTGGTTACAAGCATCAAGTGCCATGGAGTATCCTATGATTACTTTTTCTGCAAGCTTTTCCCATACTCTCTTGGTGGGGATGCCACTTACTAGCTGAAGCAGTTACCAGCTGGGTCACTGACTACTTGGGATGAGACCAAGACTGCGTTCCTTAATAACTTCTATAATGATGCGAGATCCGAAGAGCTCAAGAAAAACAAATTTCAGTTTTCTCAGGGTCCGACAGAGGCACTCAAGGCTGCTTGGATTCGTTTCAGGTCATATCAAAGAGATTGTTCGCACCATGGGTTCACTCAGGTTCAGCTGCTGGGTACTTTCTACAGAGGGATCGATTGGAGGTATCAAATGTCCTTAGATGCTGCAAGTAATTGGAATTTCAACACAAGGTATCCCGACGATGCTTATCTGCTGATTGAGAACTTGACATCTAGCAATAGTACCAAGAATGTAGACATGGAGCGCAAGAAGCAAGCTGGTAACTTGGATAGCAGTCGAATCGTAGATGTGAGTGCTAAGTTAGATTCAATGCACAATCTGTTCATGGGAAAGACCCAAAAGGCGGTCCACTTTGCTACTGAAGAAGAACTGGAGAATGTCAACTATATTGGTAGAGCTGATTTTGGATCGAATCAGTTTAGCCATAAACCTGTCCAGAACAGTGGTTACACCAGGAACTATGGGAGTTCGTCTTATCAACCTATACCTGCCAAGACTCCTGAGAGTAAGATTGAGGCTATGTTTGAACAGCTGGTTCAAGGGCAGGAGAAGATGACAGTGAACTTCAATGGTAGGATGGATGCTGTGTACAAAGATCTGAGTGGAAGGATCGAAGCTCTCGGTATTCATCAGAAGATGCTGGAAACTCAAGTAGCTCAGACTACATCGGGTGTCAAAGGAAAGATGGTTCATTCACACAATGAACAAGTCAATGCAATCATCTTAGGAAGTGCTAGAGAGGTCACTGCGGTGGTAGAAAAGGGTTTGAAAGCAAGAATTTTCGACGATCCTGTAGAAAATGACGATGAGGATTCAGAAAATCCCAAAGTATCGACCGACACCGTCCAGTATCGATCGACACCAGTCCAAGTACTTTCACGGGAAATCTCAAAACTCCGTGTATCGATCGATACCTTTCCTGTATCGATCGACACTGACCCTGTAGTCGAGAAGACACCTGAGTTGATGCCAGAGAGGGTTTACAAACCTAAGATGCCATACCCCGATCTACCTAGACACCTCAGGGACCCTATTTCTCCAAAGCAGCTGCGTGGCTTTGAGAACATGGTACGAAGGATTCCCCTCACACTGACTTTTGAAGAAGCTCTAGAGTACCGCCCCCTGCTAAGTCACTTCCGAGATTGCAGAGAAACTGAGGAAGAGATTAAGGCACTCTTTGTCAAGGTCATAAGCACATCACTACCGCTGAGGCAGTTAACCAAGAGGGAAGACCCAGGAATATTCTCCGTTTCATGCTCCATCTCTGGATTTGAATTCAAAGAGTCTCTCATTGACTCAGGGGCTAGCGTCAATGTCATGTCAAGGGCAATTGCATAGAGATTGGGAGCTGATATTCGACCGCCCATGTCATCTATCACATTCGCGAATTGTTCCACCTCACTTCCATATGGTACAATCCCTGATTTGCTGGTTAACGTAGGAGATTGTCTGGTTCATGCTGATTTTCAGGTTGTGGAGATGAGTGCACAATCTCGTATGTAGTTGATTCTTGGACGACCGTTCATGGCTACAGCTGGTGCCATTATGGATACGCCCAGTAAGAGAATCTCGTTCTCATACATTGACAAGGAGGTGTACTACGAAGCAATTCCTACTAGAGGAACTCCCACACGTGTCTCTTGCATCGATGTTGTTACAGGAGGGACACTGGTAGTAGATCTTTTGGAAGAGCCTCCTGACGATCCAACTGTCATAAACCTTCTAGATAGTCTTTCTGTAATCACCAAGAAAGACGTCAAAACAGCTATGGCAGAGAAGAAGGTGAAGAGCAAAGGAGTAAAAAGTTTTCCCCATGTGACTTTAACTCCTCAGAAGTGCGATGGAGATTCAATTGAATATAAGGTGAAGAATAAGGGAACTTCGAAACCGTTCTCTAAGGCTAGAGTTATTCTCACTTCGGAGCTGAAAGAGAAAGGACATGAGTTTCTGGAGAGCATGATGAGCAGAACTCTGAAGCTGGCGATGTCAAATTGTGGAGCTTGTTTCGAAGTAAGTTCTCATTCTTTTCCTGACTGATCGTCCGTAAAGTCAAGCTCGTGACGTAAAATAAGTGCTTGGTGGGAGGCAACCCACTGGTGAGTCTGTACATAACTCTTTTATTTTTGTTTTTGTTTTTATTTTTGGTTTTGTGTCTTGTGTCTTAACGTGAAGCAGACTAAGAGGAGGAGTATCGATCGACACCAGTCCGTGTCGATCGATACCACGCGGAGAAAGAGCAGGAATTGGCCACCAAGTGTCGATCGATACCCTTTAGTATCGATCGACACCGTGCGAGAAGCCTGTTGATCCTTCTCCTGTTGATGATCCTGATGCTGATGGTGATTCTGAGGCGACAGAGGATTATTCCTCTTCTGTTTTCACGTTTGTTTTTCTTTTTCTTTTTCTTTTCTTTTGAACTTATGCCAGCTTTGTTTTTGCATTTGAACTCATGGATTTTTGCTTGATTATCTTGTTGCTATTAACCTGTTTTTGAGTGTTCCTAACAGTGCTAACTTCTAACACTTTGGATCACTTTCCCTGGGTTAAGCAACTCGATACCATTGATTTAATATCAGTGTGTCGACATAGGACTGGTGTCGATCGATACCAGTCTGTATCGATCGACACTCATCACCTTCACAGGTAAGATTTTTCGATTTTCACAATCCACTTGGTTCATTTGTTTTCTTTTACTAACCTTGGGCTAGATAACACTGGGACAGTGTTGTTCAAGTCTGGGGGAGGTAGTCGCTGACATTGTTTTTGTTTTTCTTAGAGTCAGTCCGTTTTTGAGTCATTTGTTATTTTATTGAGTCAAAACTTTGTTTGAGACTGTGATCTTTTTCTTGAATCCATTGATCTGACGTTGCTTCTAAGTGACCATTGTTACAAAATCAGTTCTAGATCGACGAATGAAAAATTCAAAGGCTGACCAGTTAACTAGAAGACACTAATGTTTCTAGCAAAGTTCCTTAAAACCTGAGCCAAATTTTTGCACTTCATCAATGTGGTTAGTACTCATAGAGCTTGATTCATCATTCGTATCTGACAAAGGAACCCATGTGTTTGAAAATAATGGTATTTCTCTCCATGTTACAAGTTAGTTAATAAGATGCATTAAAAAGATGAGATGATTTTCGTCTGAGTAGAGGGTTAGGAAAATTTCCAACGATCCCATTATTCTACTTGGTGAGGAATGATCACACAAAGGATTGGAAGCGAGGCTAGGATTTTCCTATGATGCCATTATTCGCCTACGCCTTTGATACGTTAAGAGGGAAGAACCGGGGATTCGGTGGCTAACACCATCAATACTCGCGTCTCATACCTTGATGTGTATATGCAAAGCTGAAAATAAAAGAAAGAACATAATAAGAAATAAGTCTGGGGGAGAGAAATAATACCAGAAAATGTGAAAAAGGTTGGTTCCTTGTTATGATATTGTATGGGAAAGAATCTAAAAGGTTCTTGGTATTAATCACAGCGATGAAACTGGCGAGGATGGCTTGATTGAACAATGCTGTGAAATAATGTGTGTAGTCTGGGAAACTGCGAATGTCTACGGAGAAGTACATGGTGGTTAGATCGAAAGCTGGTCAGGTGACATTTGGGTGCTTGGGAAAAGGGTCATTGCAGCGTTTCAAGAACAGGTGAGTCTCTACGTTTTCAAACCTCTTTCTTTGGTTTAGTCTTCTATTTGCTTGAGGGCAAGCAAAGGCTAAGTCTATGGGAGTTGATATATAATGGTTTTTACCATGTTTAAGCCATGATATAAGTCCGTTTTATAGAGTCTTTCTACTATTTTGTATGTTTTAGAGTCTTTTACAGGTTTTAGCACTTTTGGAGCATAATTGGAGATATTGGAGCTTTCTGGAGCATTTTGGAGCAAAACAGACGTTCGTGTAGCTGAGTACCCGATTTGAAGTTTCAGTGTCAATCGATACTGCCTAGTATCGGTCGATACACATCGAAGCAGACACGACCCGCGACTTTTATGAAGAATTGAAGATTTGCAAAATGGCCCAGAAGTCTTTATTATTTACAAGAAGCCCCAAAACGTGATTTAGGTTATTTAATAGGATTTTACAGCCACTTTGTTGGCTACGCTTTCATTACGCTTTATTCTACTTTGGTTTTGTGAGAGAGCTTTTGAAGAGAGACAAGTCTGAAACTCTGTTCGTCCGAGAGAAGATTTCGAACCCTCTAGTTACTCTCTTTGTTTTATTTGATGATTTATTCAAACATGTTTATTGCTTCAATTTCCATGTCTGAGTAGATCTCTTGTTAGGTTTAGGGTTCTCATAAGGGTTTTCTCTGAATGCTAGATTGATTTTTTATTAGGATTCACCATTTGAATTAGTTCTTCGCCATAGATTGTTTGCAAAGCTAAGTCTAGATTGATCACCTAGAACTTAGATCTTAGGATAATTGATTAGGCGCGTAAGTGCGATTAATTACCTGATAGAACCTAGGGTGAGCAAAATAACTATTCGCAAAGGAATTTGGTTTAGTTGTTTTGTGAACAAATCAAACTTGATTAAAAAGCTGATTTAGACCTTAGGATTCGCAAATGAATTTGGAACTCCTAGAATTTAGATTTAGATAGTTTTCGCAACGGAAGTCGGTTAATTATTTCTTAGTGATTTGAGTTCATTGATTTCCTGAGAAATACCCTGGACCTATCTTTCTCCAATTGAATTTACAACCGTTTTAATTTACATTCTGTTTTCAATACCATTGATCGTTTAGCGTAATTCTCACCTATACAATCTATTGTGTGTCTCTGTGAGTCATTGTGTTCGACCCCTACTTTACTGCAACTACTGCTTAGTACTTTTAGGGTATTAATTTGAGCATATCAACAACCTTATATTATTTTTTATTTATAATTTTTTTTCACTGGTGTGAAAATATTAAACTATATGTTTTCCTTAACTTCGTTGGGCCTTTTTACATTTAGTTTATTGAACCTATTTTTATTGGGCCGGAATTTTGATCCCACAATATGCCAGATGCTGCTTATTATGTATTTTAATCAATACTTTTGTCTTGATTGAATACAAACACTAGTTAGGTTTGATTATGATTTGAGTGTGATAGCGCCTTGTTCAATACGATTACCTTACATTTTTAAATGGCAAAACGATTTAAGAGGATGTAATTAGAAAGCAAAATGTCTATCTTATCGACTAGCCATATATTAAACATGTTTCATTCGAGTTTTATAAGCTATTGTTATCCAAAGCTTGTATCAGATAGTTTTAATTATGTTCCCTTCTGTAAAGAGGACTGACAACATATCGGTTGACATCCAAATCGCTAACAAAAGTTATGTCATATGTCTACGAACGTGTTATTAGCTTAGCTAGATTAACTATACGCATTGTGCTATTTTCTCGGATCCGAATTGATGAGGATATCCCAACCGAACCGGACCAAAACTAACCCGAAGCGGAACAAGTGCTGATCATTTCGCAAGGAGCACTCACAAGGACTCGTGCAAGACTTCTCCAACATAAGTTCAATATGTTTGCCAAAGGAGTCACGACGCAAGACCAGCCAAACCAACGACCTGACCAAGACAGGCTCCTCAAACTTTTTCTCGGCTATAAGGAGGATTTTAATGTTGTGATTGAAAGACATCAAAACGATGGAACTTCCACTAAGGGAAACCATATCCACCAACTAAGTGACCCTAAAAATCACTTTGGTCGAGCCACTTTTGATTTTACTCAAGTGGAACAAGTGGAGCCCATAAATGAGCCTATTCTTGGCCCGTATGATGATCCAGAGGAGGAAGCCCAAGACGACGTCAAATCCACTAAAGGAGAAAGGTTTTGTCGACAAAAGGCCGATGGATAACAACTTGGTCGAGCCCAAACATGCCAAGAACAAGCCGGGCTAGAAGCCCCTTCACAAAGCTCATTTCACGGCCCATTCGCTACCAAGGAAGATGCATGGCCTCTTTTCTCAACAAAGGCCCAAATCCACTTGATCATATCTTGTGAGGATCACCAAAATGGAGCAGCTTAAGGAGAAGAATCAGCTCAAATTCAACTCAACAAATCACACCTTTAATATCCGACATCAATCACATTTAACCAAAGGTAAATTTTGAATTTGATTAAACTAATGTGATTTTATTTCTTGTTTCGTTGCGGCTTTTATTTTTGCTTAAGTTCAGGGATTTTTGTTTTAATTGTTTTGCTAGAATCTCTCTTTGTAATTTTTGATTTTTTCTTTTGTGCTTTTTCGTTTGAATTTGGCATTTAATGCCGACCCTAGTAGGTCAAAGCTGATGAGCTCTTTATAAATCTCCCATGCAGCATTGTATTTTTTACACAATTTTGATATCAATAAAACGAGAGTTTCTTTCTAAGTTCTTTGACAAAAAGCCTTCATCGCTTAACGTCGTTTCTTGTTTTCTTGTCGAGACCAGGCCTCCAAGAAATCTACCGTGATTTATCTTGCGACTTTCACATCATAAGTGGTTCACCTCACCCCGCTGTTCGTGATCACCCTTCGGTACCAACCGGCTGAGTATCTCGCTTGTTGCCTCCAACCCTCGTTTTTGCGAAACGTTCACTTTTGTGCCAATCTTGTATCATTTTGGTATCAGAGCTGAAAGTTCCTCAAATCTCAGGTTGTATCTTTCAGCTTTAGTTTATTTTACTTCTGCAATCTAGTTTCATTTCATATTTCATTTCGTTTCATTCATCGTTAAAGAAAACCCAAAAAAAAAATTTAATTGTTTCTTGCATCGTTACAATTCAAAAAAACAAAAATACATATATATTTGTTCTTGTTTCATTGCATCCATAAACCCAGAAAAACCATAAAGATATTTGTTAAATTAATTTCGTAATTTTATTTAAATTAAAAAAAAAAAAATTTATCATATCGTTCTTAGTTCATCATTTGTTTTATTTGCGATTTGTGTTCTTCATTTTATTCCCAAAGAATTTGATACTTGTTGTTCATCATGTCTATAGATGGAGAGATTGATCCCATCGAACGGGAGACGTTATCAAACATGTTGCTCAGCCTACACGCGCAGTTTGCAACGTTCACGGAACGGCTTGCCCGTTTGGAACGGCAACCACCATCACCACTACCACCATGTCCCTGAGGAAACCAAGTCAATCATGACCCATCTTCATCCAGTGGAAACAACAACGATACCCGTAATCATGACCGTACTAGGGCCACCCATCCGGTACTCACCCAACAAGAATGAGAGGCGGACCACAACCGCCAACGAGAACGTGAGCCCGATCCGTATCGCTGACGAGATCATGAGACGGATCCATATCGACGTCAAGATCAAGACCAAAGGCGTAGGAGACAATACGATGATGATGACGAGGGAGACGAGTTCCCCCGACGTGCCTCACGACAAAAACCAACGAACGACATCAAGCTGTCCGCATCAAGCTTTGCCAGCAAAGTCCATCCGGAAGCTTATCTCGATTGGGAAAAGTGTATGGATCATATCTTTGATCATTACGACCATCATGTCCCCAAGAGAGTGTCTCTCGCAATAGCTCAACTCACCGACAACGCTTTGATTTGGTGGGATCGAGTCGCCGCCGACCGGAAAAGGAATAAGCAATGGCCTATCGATTCATGGATCGACTTGAAGGACATCATGCAAGATAGGTATATTTCACCCTATTTCCATAGAGATTTACTGAAACGACCGCATTTTTTTTTTTTTGCAGATATAATTAAACAATAATAATTAAACATTAAACAATACTAATTAAACAATACAACACAAGTTCTACAGCTCACACAAGCTAACGGTTTTACAACAGTAAAAGCAACAACAACGATAATAAAAGCTCCGGGTCCTAATCATCCCCTCTTCACTGCCTCGATTCCACAATCACGCCTTATCTTTACCTGCATCGACAAAAGTGATGCATCAACATTTGGCTAACCAAATGCTGAGTGAGATTGCTCATCCCAACAACAGGCTACCAATAAGCACAAATAAGCAGCAATATCAATTATCAATACTAAGAATTAATTAACACCAATTAAAACTTTCAGCACAAACAATAGCAACTAGTATCGATCGATACTCCCCTTGTATCGATCGATACTCAAACAACACACGACTCCCGACAAGGGACTGGTATCGATCGATTCCCAAAACAACACCTGGTATCGATCGATACAAACACAATACGAAACCACCGCCAAGGGACGGGTATCGATCGATACTCACATGGTATCGATCGATACTCCCATGCGATTCACTAGCATACAAGTCACAAAATTCATCAATCAAGCTTAACAAAGCACCACACAAGCTTAATTGCTAACCTTTGGTCCCAACTCACCTTATATCGGCTGGATCTAGCTCTAGGATGACTTCCCCAAGCTCAAGAAGACCTTCCTCTCTTCTCACAAGTTCCCGCCAAAACCAAGCTCTTCCAACCTCTTCTTCAAGCTTCTCCCAAGCTCAAACTCTCTCGATCTCGCAAGATCTAAGCTTCGCCAAGCTCTTTCTTTCTCTCTCTCTCTCTCTCTCTCTCTCTCATTCTCTCTCTCTCGCGACCTCTGATCTTATCCTCAAAAGAAAGGCTTTTATACCCGAAAGAAGAGAAGAGAAGAAGACAACAAGGAGAAAAACCCGACTGGTGTCGATCGATACCGGCCAGTATCGATCGATACCACCCCTGGAACAAACCCTAATTAATTATTTTTCCTCAATAATCAATTCTTCCGGAACGCGGGCGTTACAATTCTCCCCCACTAACATAGATTCGACCTCGAATCTTCGCTACCGTTCATCACCCATGAACCGCTCATCTCCAATGAACCTTAATCGTCGCAACGATTACACAATCCTTGGCCAACCCGGCCATCTCAACACTCACACGAGGTCCAAAAACCAATCTCCGAGGTTTCCCATTCAGTCCCTATGCTTATGACACCGCAGCATCATATGTACTTATTGCTCAACACTAGGCAAACCCTGTCACTCAAGACACCGCAGCATCTTCGAGTTCTGAGCATCTGCCATATCCCGCAGGATATCCACCATACCTCGCAAGGTATCAATCATACCACATCACCCAAGACACCGCATCATCTCCGAGTTCTGGGTATCTGCCGTACCACTCCACTCGGTAATATAACCTACAAGAGTCTCAATACCCCATACCACTCAATTCTAGGAAACAAATCCTACGTCTAGGATATACTCCTTACGAATCCACGGTATCACGTATCACTCTAGGCTATAAACTTCCCGAGCCTGGGTACATCGCCAGTCACACTCTCAAGACACACAGTCCTGTGAGCTATCGGCACCAGAGGAACTAGTCCTCTCAACGAGCAATAAGTCACACATCTATAAGCATCTCGACTGAACTACCCGTGATCCGTGTAAATCCTCGCAAGGCAACACCGGCATCACCCATATTCCATACCCGGAATATCTGGCGTGTATAACCAATAACCCGGCCATTGCACCGCCCTTGCGCACCCATCAGTATCGGCTCGCTTCCGAACAAGCTTAACTGAAACACGCAACGCTCACCACAGTAATAAGATCATCCATCCTATCACTCTCTTGCATTAACACTTTTTACCCCAAGCGTAATGTGAAGCCGTGACTCCCAAAGTCACCAATAATAAGAAATACTCATCTTATTATACATCATAATGTAACATCGTTCTACACAACGGCAATACAAAATGAAACACACATAGCACACAGCTACAACCGAAACTGGAACCTCTCGATGGAACTCAAGCCGCAGCTTGTTTCTGGAACCACTTCCGGAACCTCGCTTCCATCCTAGCCTCTGGCTCCCAAGTTTCCTCCTGCACCCCGCCACAGTCCCACAGAACTCGCATCATCGGAATCTTCTTCCGACGAAGCTCCTTGACCCTTCGCTCGAGAACTCTCAAAGGTCTCGCCTCAACGGTCATATTGGGCTGGAGATCTGACGGAATCTCAGCCAATACCTCGTCACCCCTATACAAACACTTCTTCAGCATCGACACATGGAAGACCTGATGAAATGCTTGCATAGCCGCGGGTATCTCCAACCGATACGCTACCGGTCCAACACGCTCCACAATCCGGAACGGCCCCAAATACCTCGGACTCAACTTAGTCGCAGTAATGGACCTGTTCGGACCTCTCAGTAAAGCCATCTTGAGATACACACTATCTCCCACCTCAAACACAAGCTCTTTCCGCCTCTTATCGGCATAACTCTTTTGCCGATCTTGGGCCTCTTTCATGTTCAGCTTCAAAACCCGGATCTTTTCCGTGGTTTCCTGAACAAAACTCGCACCCAAAGTGCTCCTCTTGATATGCTCAATTTAATACCCTAACAGTACTAAAGCAGTAGTTGTAGTCTAGCTAGGGGTCGAACACAAGGACTCACAGAAATCACAGAATGAATTGTAGAATCAAGCTAAGCTAAGCAATTCAGGTTAAACAGAAAACAAAAAGCAGTAAACGAGTTGTAATTAAATCAGGAAAATATAGGCCCAGGGTTTTTCTCAGGAAATCAATGAATGCAGACTAACTAACTAACAGGATTCAGATTTAGCGCAGTTCTAGAACTCAAATCACTAAAGTATAATTAACCAACTGTCGTTGCGAAAACTATCTAAATCTAAATCCTAGGAATTCCAAATTTCTTTGCGAATCCTAAAGTCTAAATCAGCTTTAATAACAGGTTTGATATGTTCACAAATCAATTAAACCAAATCTCTTTGCGAATAATCAATTTGCTCACCTAGGTTCTATCAGGTAATTAATCGCACTCTCGTGCCTAATCAATTATCCTAAGATCTAAGTTCCAGATTTATCAACCTAGAATTAGCTATGAACACAACCTAAGGTGAAGAACTATAATTCAGATGGTGAATCCTAAACAGATAATTAACCTAGCATTCAAAGAAATCCTTTATGAGAAAACCCTAAACCTAAGGTGGATCTACTCAGACATGGCAATTGAATCAAAAGACATGTTTGAATAAATCATCAATAAAATAATAACAAAGGGTTCTTGAGATCTGATCTCGGACGAAGGGAAATCAGACTTGTCTCAAAACCAGAGAAAATAAAGCATAAAAAGGCATAGCCTAAACAGGTGGCTGAAAACTCCTATTTATAACCTAAAACACGACTTGGGGTCTTCTTGTAATTATTAAAGACTTCTGGGCACTTTTGCAATTCTTCAAGTCTTGGAAAACTCGCGGGTCGTGTCTTGCTGCGATGGGTATCGATCGATACCAGGGGGTATCGATCGATACTGGCCGTGAAAACAGGTACTCAGCAACACGATCTTTAGCTCTGCTCCAAACTGCTCCAGAAAGCTCCAATACTTCCAATAATCCTCCAAACGTGCTATGACCTGTAAAAGACTCTAAAACACTACAAAACACTAGAAAGACTCTATAAAAAGGACTTATATCATGGCCTAAACAGGGTAAAAACCATGATATATCAACTCCCCCAGACTTAGCCTTTGCTTGCCCTCAAGCAAATAAAAGACTAAACAGAGAAAGAGGTTTGAAAACGTAGAGACTCACCTGTTCCTGAACCATCGAAATGACCCTTTTCCCAAGTACCCAAATGTCACCTGATCAGCTTTTGATCTAACCACCATGTACTTCTCCGTAGACATTCGCAGCTTTTCCAGACTCCACACAAAATCCCACAGCATTGTTCAAGTAAAGCCCTCATCGCCAGTTTCATCTCTGCAGTTAATATTCAAGAACCTTCTAGACTCTTTACCAGACAATATCATAAAAAAGGAACCACCCTTTTTCACACTTTTTGTATCAATTTCTCTCCCCCAGACTTATTTCTTATTATGTTCTTTCTTTTCTTTTTTTTTTTTTTTTATTTTCAGCTTTGCATATACACATCAAGGTATGAGACGCGAGTATTGATGGTGTTTGCCACCAAATCCCCGGTTCTTCCCTCTCTATGTATCAAAGGATGTAGGCGAATAATGGCATCATAGGAAAATCCTAGCCTCGCTTCCAATCCTTTGTGTGATCATTCCCTCTTAAGTAGAATAATGGGATCGCTGGAAATTTTCCTAACCCTCTACTCAGAAGAAAATCATTTCAATCTTTTATGCTCTTATTTATCAACTTATAACAGGGGAGAGAGATACCATAACTCTAAACACATGGGTTCCTTTATCAGATATGAATGATGAATCAAGCTCTATGAACACTAACCACATTGATGAAGTGCAAAAATTTGGCTCAGGCTTCAGAAGAACTCTGCTGGAGACATGGATGTTTTCTAGTCAACTGGTCAGTCTTTGGATTTTTCATTAGTCGATCTAGAACTGATCCTGTAACACTGTGCACTCAAAAACAAAATCAAATCAATAGGTTCAAGCACAAGATCATTATCTCCAACAAGTTTTGACTCAAAAAAACAATTTTGACTCGATAAAACAACTGACTCTAAGAAAAACGAAAACAATGTCAGCAGACACCTCCCCCAGACTTGAACAACACTGTCCCCAGTGTTATCTAGCCTAGAGTCAGTGAAATAGAACAAAAGGATAGAAGAAACGAAGAGAAACAAGAAATTACCGTCCTGGAACACCGAGTGTCGATCGACACACAGCATGGTATCGATCGATACCATGCTTAGATCGACTTGGTGAACTTTTCATCCGCGATTGGTGTCGATCGATACCAGTGGGGTATCGATCGATGCTTAGGCGATTTCGAGTTGCTCCTTGTTCATCCTGACACAGACTCAAAACAAACGAAAATAAAAATAAAAACGAATCAAAAACAGACTCACCAGTGGGTTGCCTCCCACCAAGCGCTCGTTTAACGTCAATAGCTTGACTGTAACGCCCTTCAGGCTGGATAAGAGTGAGAGCTTGCATCAAAACAGGCTCCATCACTTGACATTACTAGCTTCAGAGTTCTGCTTAGCATGCTGTCCACAAACTCCTGCCCTTTCTCTTTCAGCTCAGAAGTAAGCAGGACCCTAGCCTTGGAGAATGGCTTCAAGGCTCCTTTGCACTTGACCTTGTACTCAATCGAATCTCCATTACACTTCTGAGGTATCAAAGTGACATGGGGATTATCGACCTTTTTGCTCTTGGCCTTCTTCTTTGTTACCTTGGTCTTCTTGGCAACTTCCTTGGGGATGCTGGATGATTCAGCTGAGACGTCTGTTGTAGTAGGCTTATCAGGAGGTTCTCCCAAAATATCAATCGCTAGCGACTCTCCTGTGACAACCTTGATGCTAGAGGCATGTGCGGAAACACTCCTAGGGGGAATGGCTTTATAGTAGACATCACCGTCAATGTAAGAGAAAGAGAGTCTCTTATTGGGTGTGTCGATGATCGCACCAGCAGTGGCCATGAATGGTCGTCCCAGGAGTAGAGGAACCTCAGATCCCTTGTCCATCTCCACAACCTGAAAGTCAGTGGGCACCAGACAATCTCCTATTTGAATAGGCAGAGCATGGATAGTACCGTATGGAGGTGAGGTGGTAGAGTTTGCATATGTGAGAAGCAAAGTGGAGGGTCTTATATCAGCCTTCAAACGTTCAACAATTTCCCTTGACATCACATTGACACTAGACCCTGAGTCAACGAAAGACTCTTGGAACTTGACTCCAGAAATAGAGCATGATACTGCGAATTTCCCTGGATCTTCCCTCTGTGTCAATTGCCGCGGCTGTAGTGACTTGGGAATTCTTTCTCTGATCACCTCACGTGTCTTCTCAGTTTCTGGCTCTTTCTGCGAGGGGTATCGATCGACACCAGGTAGGGTATCGGTCGATACTGACGATTTTGAATCGTTCTTGGCAGGTACATCGTCACAAGAAAGAAGCTTCGAGTTCGGGTTATCCAGCATATACCTTAGTCTAGCAATCTCCCATTCCTCCCTTGTCAGCTTAGGAACTATAGGAAAAGGTGCTTTGGGTATATACACGCGTTCTACAACCACCTTAGGCATCACAGTTGAAGTCTCTCCTCTCTTCTCAGAAATCGCCTTGGTATCGACCGATACCAGTGGGGTATCGATCGATACACGGGTTTTTGAAGTATCCCGTTTCAGAATTGTGACCGGCATCGATCGATACTGGGGGGGTATCGATCGATGCTCTGACAATTTCAGGATCCTCCTCGAAATTTTCTGTTGTTGAGGTGATGGCATTGACGTGTGCGTCGTGTGGATGAGCTGTCTTTCCCTTGATGTTTGCAGCAGACTGGGCCACTTGCGTTTGCAGCATCCTGTGACTGGTATTGAGAGCCTCAATTTTCCCATTCAGATCAGAGTACAGATGGTCAAGCTTCCCATTGAAATCCACTTGCAACTTCTGATGTCCCTGAAGAATCTGTTCCATCATGGATTTCATCTCGTTATCTGCGGATTTGGGAGGGATGGGCTGGTACGAAGAGTTCCCGTAGTTTCGAGTGTTGTTGTAACCAAATCGTTGACCCTGAAATCCAGAACCACCAATATAGTTAACATCTTCTTCTTCCACTTGCGCTACTTCATCAGCAAAGTGCACAGATTTCTTCAGCTTTCCAACCAGGAAGTCCAGTTTGGCCTGCATGTCAGCCATATGTGATCCATCTGTTCCTCCAGCTTGCTTCTTCCTGTCAAAGTCAGCATTCTTGGTGCTATTGCTAGACACCAAGTTCTCAATTAGCACAACTGCATCGTCTGGATACCTTGTGTTGAAGTTCCCATTACTTGCGGTGTCCATGGCCATCTGGTACTTCCAATCGACCCCTCTGTAAAATATGCCCAGCAGCTGAACTTGATTGAACCCATGGTGTGGACAATCCCTCTGATAAGATTTGAAACGAATCCAAGCAGCCTTGAATCCCTCTGTTGGACCTTGAGAAAACTGGGAGATCTTGTTCCTCAGTTCTTCAGATCTCGCATCATCGTAGAAGTTGCATAGGAATGCTCTCTTCGTCTCTTCCCATGTAGTTAGAGAATCAGGAGCCAACTGCTTCAGCCAATAGGCCGCGTCTCCACCAAGAGAGTATGGGAAGAGTTTGCAAAATAGATACTCATTTGGCACTCCGTTATACTTCATCCCAGTGACCAAATCCTCGAATCTTTCGACATGATCCATGGGATGCTCATGAGGTAGGCCATGGAAAGGGTTCTGACTTACAAGAGCGTAGTATGCTGGCTTCAGCTCGAAGTCATTCCTCTGAAAAGTTGGTATGCGAATCGCAGCTCGATTGGCAAAGAACTGATCAGGCCTGTTGTGTTCAGCAAGTGTTCTACCTACAGCATTCCCCACGTTGGCGCGCCCAGCTGACGCGACAATCTCAGCAACAGGAGCAGGGACAATGATGTTTCCAGCCTCATCAAGTCGCTGCCCTTCTTCATTGCACACACGACCATGTTGGCCTCTCAGAATTCCAGCTTCATCAGCTCTTAAAATCACAGGGTTGTTCATCCCTGATGTCTGCTTGGTCTTTCTGTTTGTGCGTTCCACAAGTGCTAGCTGTTCCAATGATAGTTCAACTAGCTGTGTGCTCTTGTTGCTTCTGGTCTCACGAACAGGCATACACCTGCAAACAAAACGCTAAGATCAAGAACGTTAGTAACCAGAAAAATATGTTCAGTATCGACCGATACTGATGGTATCGATCGACACTAACAAAGAAATCGCCTCGGTATCGACCGATACTAGGTAGTATCGATCGATACTGGCGGGCTTAGTCGAAACTTGACAGCTACAATCTAATGGTGAAATTGAATCCCCGGCAACGGCGCCAAAATTGATATGCTCAATTTAATACCCTAACAGTACTAAAGCAGTAGTTGTAGTCTAGCTAGTGGTCGAACACAAGGACTCACAGAAATCACACAATGAATTGTAGAATCAAGCTAAGCTAAGCAATTCAGGTTAAACAGAAAACAGAAAGCAGTAAACGAGTTGTAATTAAATCAGGAAAATATAGGCAATGAATGCAGACTAACTAACTAACAGGATTCAGATTTAGCGCAGTTCTAGAACTCAAATCACTAAAGTATAATTAACCAACTGTCGTTACGAAAACTATCTAAATCTAGATCCTAGGAATTCCAAATTTCTTTGCGAATCCTAAAGTCTAAATCAGCTTTAATAATAGGTTTGATAAGTTCACAAATCAATTAAACCAAATTTCTTTGCGAATAACCAATTTGCTCACTTAGGTTCTATCAGGTAATTAATCGCACTGTCGTGCCTAATCAATTATCCTAAGATCTAA
>PKML01049807.1:52747-92387 GCA_002933935.1 Eutrema yunnanense
CCTCTGATCTTATCCTCAAAAGAAAGGCTTTTATACCCGAAAGAAGAGAAGAGAAGAAGACAACAAGGAGAAAAACCCGACTGGTGTCGATCGATACCGGCCAGTATCGATCGATACCACCCCCGGAACAAACCCTAATTAATTATTTTTCCTCAATAATCAATTCTTCTGGAACGCGGGCGTTACATTTACAACGTCGTTTCCGTTCTCTTAACCATGGAAAAATACCGTAGAGGAATACTACGAAGAGTTTGAGCGTCTAAGGAACCGTCTTGAGCTACATGACGATGAAGAAGCCCTTATGGCCCAATTCATCGGCGACTTGCAAGAACGGATTAGCCGCAAAGTGGAGAGGCAAGTCTACCAAGACTTCAAGGACTTGTTCCATTTGGCGATCCAAGCCGAACATCACATCAAGCAAAAGACTCAAGTTTCGTGGAACACAAGTCAAACCAAACCGGTGGACAAAGGAAAGGCAATTGCAATCGATTCTTGATTCAAAGGCAAATCCCATGAGCCGTCCAAGGACTACAAAGCCGACACAGGTAAGTCTACTAACCCTAGTCAAACACGTTCAAGGGATATCACATGTTTTAAATGTAGGAGACGAGGACATATGTCTCGGGAGTGCCCAAACCAACGTGTGATTCTCATGACCGAATCCGGAGACTACGAGTCTCAAGACGAGGAAGAGGCCGAACCACAAGGCGAATATGGCGATATTGAATATCCCGAAATTGGAGAAGCCTTAGTGACTCGCCGAGTCCTAAGTGCGATGGTCGACCCATCCGAGACCATCCAACGCGAGAACATTTTCCATAGCCGATGCACCATAAAAGGCAAGGTATGCAATTTAATAATTGATGGTGGATCATGTACTAATGTGGCAAGTGCCCACATGGTAGATAAGCTAGGCCTAGAGAGAACTAAACATCCACGGCCCTATAGGCTAAGGTGGCTCGATGATAAGGTAGAGCTTCGTGTTTGCGATCAAGTAGATATTCCATTTAGTATTGGTCGTTACCAAGATCAAGTAATTTGCGATGTTGTCCCCATGCAAGCTTGTCACCTATTATTAGGCCGGCCATGGCAATTTGATAGGGAAACTAAACATGATGGTCGCACTAATTTTTATACTCTCATGCATGATCAACGTAAAATTAGTTTAGCACCACTCACACCATCGCAAGTGCATGATTTACAATTGCAAATGGTTAAGGAAAAATAGTCTAGCATTAAATATAATTTTCTTGTGCAACCAAGTCATGTTAGAAAAGCTTTTGCATCTTCTAGCCACACAATGCTACTAATGATGTTTAAGGAAGTGTTAAGTACATGTTTTGGCGAGATGGAGCTTCCCCCGGAGATTGCTAATCATCTCAACCGATTCCAAGATGTTTTTCCGGACGAGATGCATGCTGGTCTTCCACCAATCCGAGGGATCAAGCACCAAATCGATCTTGTTCCCGGAGTCCCTTTACCAAACCGACTGGCGTACCAAATGAATCCCGAGGAGACTAAGGAGCTTGAGAAACAAGTAAGGGAGTTACTGGCCAAAGGATACATGAGGGAGAGCCTCAGTCCATGTGTCGTACCGGTCTTACTAGTCCCCAAGAAAGACGGGACGTGGCGAATGTGCGTAGATTGTCGGGCAATCAATAACATCACCGTAAAGTATCGGCATCCGATTCCGCGGCTAGATGACATGCTGGAAGAATTAAGTGGAGCCACCAATTCTCCAAGATTGATCTTAGGAGGGGCTATCACCAAGTAAGAATGAAGGAGGGTGACGAATGGAAAACCGCCTTCAAGACGAAGCAAGGGCTCTACGAGTGGACCGTCATGCCGTTCGGTCTCACCAACGCCCCTAGCACCTTCATGCGCCTAATTAACCATGTTCTTAGAGCGTATATTAGTAAGTTTGTTGTTGTTTATTTCGATGATATTTTAATATACAGAAAATCTTTGTCCGATCATGTGACACACCTTGAGCATGTTCTAAAGACACTTCGGAAGGAAGGACTTTATGCAAATCTCAAGAAGTGCACATTTTGCACTAATCAAGTAGTTTGCCGGATTTCAACCGAACGTTTGAAGTGGAGTGCGATTCATCCAACATTGGAATTGGATCTGTAATGACACAAGGAGGAAAACCATTGGCGTATTTCAGTGAGAAGTTAGGAGGAGCCTCACTCAACTACCCGACTTACGACAAGGAGTTGTACGCGCTTGTCCGATCGCTAGAGACTTGGCAACACTACTTTTTGTCTAAGGAATTTGTGATCCACACGGATCATGAAACGCTTAAGCACTTGAAGGGCCAAACAAAGCTCAAGAGGAGACATGCTCGCTGGATGGAGTTCATAGAAGCCTTCTCCTACGTAATCAAGTACAAGAAGGGCAAGGAGAACATTGTCGCCGATGCCTTATCCCGAAGATACGCATTAATCTCAACTATAGAGGCTAAGGTGCTGGGTTTTGAAACCATCAAGAGTTCATATGAAGATGATCATGAGCTAGGAGAGATCTACCAAGGAGCCGGAAAGGGAGAATTCGGGAAATTCTACCTTCAAAACGGATTTCTATTCCGGGGAAAAAGATTATGCATTCCGCAAGGCTCTATGAGGGACTTGATAATCCGAGAGGCTCATGGAGGAGGTCTTATGGGTCACTTTTGCGTTGACAAAACCTTGGCCATCGTGACCGAGCATTTCTTTTGGCCGCATTTGAAGAAATCCGTGGAGAACCATTGTGCTCGATGCGTGGTGCGCAAGAAAGCAAAATCCCGAGTGCATCCCCATGGTCTCTACCTGCCCCTGCCCATCCCGACGACGCCTTTGGTAGATGTGTGGATGGACTTTGTCCTCGGCTTGCCAAATATTCAAGACAAAGACTCCATCTTTGTTGTTGTAGACCGATTCTCGAAGATGGCGCATTCATCCCGTGTGCTAAGGTGAATGATGCCTCTCAAATCGCCGAGCTATTTTTCAAGGAAGTAGTTCGTCTACATGGTGTCCCTAGAACCGTCGTATCTGACCGGGACAGTAAGTTTCTAAGTCACTTTTGGAGAACGCTTTGGAAGAAGCTCGGAACGAAGCTTTTGTTCTCAACAACTTGCCATCCGCAAACCGAACCGGACCTTATCAACGTTACTAAAAGAAACCATTGGAAGAAATCTCAAAAATTATAAAAAATTAAACTATAAACCCGCATATATGCGGATCCTAATCTAGTACCCTAATAAACAAAAATAGAAATTAGTTTACATAAGTCAAAATTCCGTTTGTTCCGCTTATTCATCTTTTTATTTTACTTGGCTTACTTAGTTTAAAAAAATTATAGCTCCAAGGTTTATTTTACTATGTTTACTTAGTGATTTGGATAAAGTTTTTGCGGGGTAAACTGGATCTAGTATTTCAATTCTCAAGAGTGATTTTACAAGAATAAGAACAAAGCAATAGCCCAAAAACTAGAAGAAACTAAGTGTTTGAGTGCAGAGCTAATAGTGTGTGTGTGGCGAGAGTTGGATTCTCGGTTTTCTTGCTCCTTGCTCTCGTTATTGTTTTATACTCCGAGATCGTGTTTAACGTTACTGTTTACTCCGCCTGATTCTCCATGAATGATCTTTAATTTCGAGGCTCTACCATTACGTTTAGGCGTCTTAATTTACCGGTTTAAACGAGTCTTTGGTCTCGTCCGGGTGGATTAACAGTTCTACATTTAATCCCCTTTGATCGTAGACTTTCACTCCAGTGGGCCTTTGATAGTAGGATTTTTACTAATCAATTACTCAAATCCCACTCATGTCATTGTAGTATTTGAGATATCGAACCACGGAGGTTAAGATTGAAGCACTAGGAATACATGAATCTTCCTAAGCTAGAGCAATATTTTTGGGTTTTTATGTTTTTTAAACTAAGGAAACAAATGCAAGAAAGAAAACAAAGATATAAGTGTTGGATCATGGAATGAACTATCAAGAAGATGATTAATGAGCAAACAATGATGTCTAAGATTGCATTGAACACTATCCTAGAACATGGGATTCATAATTTTGACTAATCCACCGTCGTACCACTAATCACTTTGTTAATCACCAAATCAAGAACAAACCGTCGTTTGTGATAGGGTGATTAACAAGCATTGACCTCCAATCCCACTTATCGTTGGCTAGGCACGAAAAACTCACAAAAGATTCGTTTCAAGCAATTCATTTAAACTCCGGCTAGGAGTGAAATGCCTAAGTTCAAGACTCGAATGAATAAATCTAATCTAGCACTAACACCGTTTACTCGAATCTCTCCCTAATGCATGGGATGAGACCAAAAATCCTAGGGTGTAGCTCTAGATTGGTTTGTCACGCCAACTAGAACTACCTAATCTAGGTGTAGTTCTAGACTTTGGTTTATCTCATCAAATCTAGCATTGAGAACCAACCTAAGTGAAGGACCTAACAAATATCAACCTAAATCATCATCATATAATCATCAAGACAATTGACTAACGATGCCTAACACACAATCAATGCTAATCTTTAGGTTAAGATCACTAATTATGAATAATCCTCTCTCAAGGTACTAATCACTTTGCTAATCACTTAATCAAGATCAAACTCTCATTTGTGATAAAATGATTAGCAAGCATTTAGATCAACATTCAAATCAACCAATAAACACCTTAAGCAACTACTTTCATAGGTTAAGAATGTTTATCTCTTACTAAGCTCCTAGGAATTTCATCAAACACTTGGTGTGCATGATTTTCCTTATGATCTAGATTGACTCTCTCAAGCCCAATCTAGCACTAGGATCACTTAGAAAGAAAGGAAATCAAGGATTAAGAACATAAGCATCAAGAATCAATCATCAAATCATCAAAATCAAGCAAAATCCAAAATCCAACAAAAAGGGGCCTAAGGCCTAAATATGAAGAACAAGATAGAACACAAGGGAAAAAGAGACATAAAGATAAAGAACAAAGATTAAATAAACATAATATATAGATAGGTTGAAGAATCCTTCACTAGAGTGGTATGAATGATGTAGATCCATCCAAAATCATCTTAGAAAGAGTTTGGGATAAAATCCAACTCTAGAGAAAAGGAAACTTTTCATGAAAATTAGGTTTTTAGGGGTTTTATAGAGAAAGGGGCCGGACCGGGTCGATCCGGGACAAACCGGGTACCGACCCGGTCAAAATGGGTCAAATCCGGTATTGTGTAGAACCTTCGCTAAAACCGTGATATCTCCTGGGATACATGTCCGAATGGCATCAAACCACCTCCTGTGGACAGCTAATACACATGGCTACAACCTTTGTGAAGGCCACCGAGGCTAAATCCGATTGGAGACCATTCGTCCAGCCAGGTCTTTCAGGCATGTCGGGTGGCTTCGTTCAGACGGACATACTCTCAGTAAAGTGGCCATATCTAACGCACCATGTATCCGAATGACCCAAAACCACCTCATGTAGTCAGCTAACGCACTTGGCTACAACTGTCATGAAGACTTCAGATGAAACTGGGTACGGGAAGGTCTTCATTTGGCCTGATCTTTTTGGGGAAGAAAATCCTAACCGCCCAAAACCGACCTTGCTGATTGGGGTAGGTCGGATTTCCTCCGGGGGAAATTTAGCCGAGGACCGCGCTCCTTCGGGACGGTCGGATTTTCTTCCTCGGGCCGGTCGGAATCTTGGGGAATCCCTGTCCCAGGACCGACCTAATTGGACCTTGCTGATGGAGCGAGGTCAGAAACTTTCCCGGGGGAAGTTTTAGCTTCTCGGCCAGACGGACATGTCTTTAGTAAACCCACGATAACTCCTTAACCAAATGTCCAAATGACCTGATTCAAACTCTCCTGGAGAGCTAACTCACTCCTCTACAACTTCCATGAAGATTGTGCAAGCTGATTCAGATCAGAGGGCCTCCGTTCAGTCACATTTTTCCGGCGTCTTGGATGGTCTTTGCATTCTACTTCCGCCCATTTCTCCAAATATTATCAATTGTCTCCAAATCACCTAAAAACACTCCAAATGCATGCAAAGACTCACTAGGACCTAATGCAAACACCTAATACTCTAATAAATACCAAAATGCTATAAAAACAATGCAATACACATGCATGAGACACAAAACAATAACAAGAATACATGCTAAAAAGAGGTAAAATATGGGAATATCAGCCTTTCAGCTTGGTTCGTCACCTCGTCTGTTCCTTTGAGCCCCTTCTGGTTACTTTGAGCCCGTAAGAATATAATTTTAGAACAATATGTATATCTCTATTAAATTATGTTTATATTTAAAATAAAAAAATTACTACAACTTTTATTTTACAAGTTATAATTTATTTCAAAAATTAAAACGCCAGAATTATTATTAGAATATATTTTTCTAATTGTAAATTCTCAAAAATTCATGGTAGTATTATTATTTTCTTACCTAATAAATAAATTAGTTTTAAAAAATTTTAAAAACAGAGAGATTAGTTTCCAAAATATATAAGTTTTGAAATATTAGTTAAATGGAAAGACCCATCTTTTTATTCCATTTTGTATATCTAGGTAAATAACAAAACTCTGACCGTAAAAAAAAAGGTAATTAACAAAACAAAAAAGAGCAGTGACGAAAAATAAAAATAAATTAAAATATGAAAACGATTTAAAAGAAGCATTGACAACGACAGCAAATCAGGAAACGAGTTTTCTTTGGATTGCGTGGTACATTTGGAAAGCGAGAAATGATAAGATTTTTTCAAATGTGGACAGAGATCCACAAGAAATTCTGAAATTGGCGGAAACTGAGGCATTAACCTGGGAAACAGCACAGAGTAGTGATCCTGATGTGATACTCCAAAGTGTGCCCCCTACTCTGGTGTCACCGAATTACTAAGGCTGGCGGTGCATTTTTGATGGATCTTGGAAAGAGACCGATAGTTTCTATGGATTAGGTTGGCACTGCTTTCAGGAAGGTCTCGAAGAGACAATTATGGGCGCAAGAAATTTACGAAGAAGCCTATCTCCCCTACATGCAGAATTGGAGGCACTCATCTGGGTTATGCATTGTTTGACGGCAAACCAGAAGATGGAAATAGCTTTTGCATGTGTTATGCATTGTTTGACGGCAAACCATAAGATGGAAATAGGTTTTGCAACAGACTGCTTCGAGTTGGTGAAGATGGTGTCTACACCCGAGGATTGACCGGCTTTTACTTTACACTTGGAGGAATTCGTGAAGAATAAGGAGTTGTTTTCTTTCTTCTCAATCTCGCTCATCCTACGCGCATACAACACAAAGGCAGACAAGTTAGCAAGAAGTGCTCGTGTCTATCCAGTGGATATTACTTATGTAAACTCGATACCTCTGGTTTGGATGTCCAAACCGTTCTAGCTATTTATGTTGTTGACAAACAAAAAAAAAACATAGACAACCAACAAAAATTATTAAAAAAAAAGTAAACATGCAAGAGATGGAAACAAATATTTTCATAGTAAATCACGTCAGTTATTTATTTACAGAAAGCATCTTTCTCTGTCCAGAAACCAAACCTAATTCTAAGCCTATCAACACCATTGAAGCTTCGATTAAAGCACGTGTTCTCTATCGAATTGATTTATGCCGGTTAAGCTTAACCAAATCACACACACGCTTATTCAATTAAAGCACGTGTGAAGTCAAAGTGTAAAACGACTAAGATAAAGTCGTATCGTCTTCTTCCCTAGTGGGCCAAAATCACATCTTTCCCTCCAGGTGTAGAGTTATTCACCTCTATCCCATGCTATTCAGTCATACCCCTTCCCTTTTAATGAAATATGATATCACCATTTTGCTCTTCCTTCCTTTATTTACTTTAACTAAAATATATATATATATATAATAAATTCAACCAATGAGAATTAAACAAATTTTAGCCAATCAAAAACAACTTTCCATTGACTTTTTTCCATCTCTAGCGACATCTTCTCCTTCCTTTTTTATTTTATTTTAACTACAACATATGAAAAAGATAAATTCGACCAATGATAGTTAATCAAATTTCAGCCAATCATAAACATCTTCTCATTGACTTTTTCTCATCTCTATCGACATCTTCCCTTTCCTTATCCGCCATTGAAGCTTCGAAATCCATATTTATTTTCTTACAATTATTGTGTTTTAGTTTAAATCCTTCGATTTTGTTAGTAGATTTTGCACTAGAAACTATTAGATTTGGAAATTTCAATTGGATTTGCATTTTTGGGATTTCAATTGGATTTGCAATTTTGGAGATTTCAATTAGATTTGAAACATTATTCTTTTGGTGTTGTTAATTAATGGACATTGGGTTGGTAACCATATTTTCTGGGTCGATTAGGACATTGCATTGGTAATTAATAGATTGTAGTGGTTGAATCATACTGAATCATAACTGAATCATATGTAGATTAATGTTTTGGTCCGAATTCATCCAATTTACATATATAAGACAACTGGAAACAAAATGGTATAATTAAGACCTGGAAACAAATTGGTATTACTGAGTAACACTCAGACAAGTCAATATGTGCTAATGTAATTTTTTTGTTCAGGAGATAATGAGCACAAACATACATTATGATTATTGAGGATATTATTCAAAGACTAGAGAAGATGAAGAATGGATTTCACGAGATCATCTATGGAGGAGATAACTTATTCGGTGTTAGTGGATATGATATGCATGAAGATTGTGATAAATGAATCCACAAGACAATGATTGTGTTTGTATTTGTATTAAATTCCGTTTGTATTTGTATTTCTTTGATACTATTTGTTTTGTACAAATACGTAAATTAGTTTTTGTAATGGTATAAATAAGTTCATTTCTCTTATAAAAGATAACGAAATTAGTTTTATAAAAACGAAACATCATCTTTGATTTTCATACACAAGTAATAANATTCACCAAGCAAGGAACATATCCATTTTAATTCCGATGCAGTGTTAGCGACGGACCTGTATTCAGCTTCAGTGGAGGACCTTGCAACTCCTTTTTGTTTCTTTGAAGACCACGAGAGTGGGTGAGACCCAAGGTAGACAATGTAGCCATTTGTGGAGACATAATCGTCTTTGTCGCCAGCCCAGTCGGCATCAGAATAAGCGTGAAGAGTTGAGGCATTGCCTTTGCGCAGAAAGATTCCATGGGCGGTGGTGCCAACCAGATAACGTAGAACTCGCTTCACAGCCTGCCAATGATCTGTTGTTGGTGCGTGCATGTATTGGGAGAGTCGATTGACCGCGTAAGACAAGTCCGGTCTGGTGAAGGCCAAATATTGCAGGCTCCCTACAATTCCCCTGTATTCTGTCGGATCCGAGAGTCTGGTTCCCGAAAATAAAGAGAGTGTTGGAGATGATGCCATGGGAGTGTTTACTGGTTTGGCGGAGAGCATGTGCGTCCTTGCAAGAAGATCCTGGATGTATTTCCGTTGACTTAAGTGAAGACCCAAAGGAACACGCTTTGCTTCAATTCCCAGAAAATAATGCAAGTCTTCGTGATCTTTGACAGAAAATCGTGTTGCCAAAGCATCAAGAGTTTGTTGAAGAAGAAGGTTATCATTGCCTGTGACTAAGATGTCGTCTACATAGACGAGCATATAGACAATGGACCGCCCTTGCCGTAAGATAAACAAGGACGTATCAGAAACGGAGTTAACAAAACCAGCAGAAAGGAGATAAGTTCGAAGTTCAATGTACCACGCTCTGGGTGCTTGTTTAAGGCCATAGATTGCTTTCCGTAAGCGACAAACATAGTGCGGCCTATCCTTATCAACAAAACCAGGGGGTTGCGACATATGCAACCTCATTCCCGTCTCAGGTATCTTCGTTAAACTCTGCCTCTCGTTCTTCTTCTCCCTTGTCTGAGCCCACTGCTCCAACTGAAAATGGGCTGCAACCCACGGCCCAGCAACCCCAAATACAGCCCAATTTCATACAACCCTTAGCCCAACCTCAAACACAACATCCATCTCAAAATAATCCTTCCCCATTAAACACGGCCCAACCTCATACTCCCGTTCCTTCACCAACAAATATCCCGTCTCCAAATCAAACACAAACTCTATCTCTAGACTTGGTTCCAGCCTCTTCCTCTCGATCAATCCCACCACCTGCACCCACGGAAAAATTGCCATTGTCCAATAATCACCCCATGTCCACCCGTGCAAAAGCTGGGATCACAAAACCCAACAATAAATACTCTCTCGCCATTGCCGTTGGTTCTGTCTCTGATGAAGACCCACGCACTGCGATTCAAGCTCTCAAACATGAAAAATGGCGGAATGCAATGGGGTCTGAATACAATGCTCAGATTGGCAATCGAAGTTGGGATCTTGTTCCTCCTCCACCATCAACGGTCACGATTGTGGGTTGTCGCTGGATATTCACAAAGAAATTTAATCCGGATGGCTCGCTCAGCAGGTATAAAGCTCGCCTTGTTGCCAAAGGATATACTCAGCGACCTGGACTTGATTATGCTGAGACGTTCAGTCCTGTCGTTAAGTCTACTACGATTCGCCTTGTACTTGGTGTGGCGGTAGATCGTTCATGGCCAATCCGTCAATTGGATGTAAACAATGCTTTCTTGCAAGGCACTTTGACGGATGAGGTGTATATGTCGCAACCCCCTGGTTTTGTTGATAAGGATAGGCCGCACTATGTTTGTCGCTTACGGAAAGCAATCTATGGCCTTAAACAAGCACCCAGAGCGTGGTACATTGAACTTCGAACTTATCTCCTTTCTGCTGGTTTTGTTAACTCCGTTTCTGATACGTCCTTGTTTATCTTACGGCAAGGGCGGTCCATTGTCTATATGCTCGTCTATGTAGACGACATCTTAGTCACAGGCAATGATAACCTTCTTCTTCAACAAACTCTTGATGCTTTGGCAACACGATTTTCTGTCAAAGATCACGAAGACTTGCATTATTTTCTGGGAATTGAAGCAAAGCGTGTTCCTTTGGGTCTTCACTTAAGTCAACGGAAATACATCCAGGATCTTCTTGCAAGGACGCACATGCTCTCCGCCAAACCAGTAAACACTCCCATGGCATCATCTCCAACACTCTCTTTATTTTCGGGAACCAGACTCTCGGATCCGACAGAATACAGGGGAATTGTAGGGAGCCTGCAATATTTGGCCTTCACCAGACCGGACTTGTCTTACGCGGTCAATCGACTCTCCCAATACATGCACGCACCAACAACAGATCATTGGCAGGCTGTGAAGCGAGTTCTACGTTATCTGGTTGGCACCACCGCCCATGGAATCTTTCTGCGCAAAGGCAATGCCTCAACTCTTCACGCTTATTCTGATGCCGACTGGGCTGGCGACAAAGACGATTATGTCTCCACAAATGGCTACATTGTCTACCTTGGGTCTCACCCACTCTCGTGGTCTTCAAAGAAACAAAAAGGAGTTGCAAGGTCCTCCACTGAAGCTGAATACAGGTCCGTCGCTAACACTGCATCGGAATTAAAATGGATATGTTCCTTGCTTGGTGAATTAGGGATCAATATCTCCCAACCTCCGGTTATTTATTGTGATAACGTGGGAGCAACCTATCTGTGTGCAAATCCCGTTTTCCACTCAAGAATGAAACATATTGCTTTGGACTATCATTTCATCCGCACTCAAGTACAATCAGGAGCTCTTCGTGTAGTTCATGTTTCCACTCGAGACCAACTGGCTGATGCCTTAACGAAACCACTCTCACGAGCAGCATTTCATGACTTCTCTGGCAAGATTGGAGTTACAAAAGCACCTCCATCTTGAGGGGGTATATTAGGATCCAATCATATCTCCAATCATATCTCTGATTACTCATATCAAGGAGCTGATTGTGTACAGAATATTTAGACATTAACTCTTGTAGAATACCCTAGCTCATCTCTGCTTTGTATATATTCCTACAACTGTCTAATAATAAAATTATCACTTCTACAATCCATCTACAAAGTATACGGTGGAAATGTACAGCAATGCCTTCAAAGAAGCAATCACAGCACAGCCAAGGAAACGGTATATAGTTTAAATAACTTAAAATTTTCAAACCAAAGTTTAAATGGGTTTTAATTATGTCCTGAATCTGTGTCTTGACTTCTGAATTACACAAATGAAAAGTGGAGAAGGAACATAAACTAGAAGAAGCACGACTAGCCAAGGAAGCAACAATGGCAATGGTAGAGATTGAGAAGGTAAAGAGCAGAGAGGCCATGGAATCAGTCATAACGGCTCATAGAATAGCAGGAGAATCGAAACACATAAGAGAAAGCAAATTAAGCAGAGGATTAGAACAGACCGATGTGCTCTTTAGCACACAGTGATAAAAGGTATCGGAAATAAACAATTGAGGAGACTGAAGAAGCAACACAAGATTGTATGTATGAAACAAGTTTTGATTACTACACCAATTCCTCTCTTCTATTCTTTCGGTTTATAGGAGATAATAAGCGACCCATCTCTCAACAAATATGGATATGATGAGAGTTGCAATAACAGAACAGCATATTGAGGAGGAAAGAATGGATGAAGTTAAGAGGAAGAAGGGAAAACCTAAGTAAAACTCATCAGCTTGTTGTCGTCAAGAGGAAGATTTGTCTTTTTTTTGCAACAAGTGTAATCGAATACTCCAACTCTTTTGTCCTGCATTTGTCCCATGTTGCCTGAAGCAATGCTTTCGAGTTTTGTATCGCTAGTTTCTTTCTAAGTTATCCATTCCTCCCATCAAACATTCAGCATCACAGGTTTTGAATACAAAATATCGCTTTGATCTTACCATTAGTCTATTCAAAACCACCTTTCTTAATCAATTCAAGCGTTACGGAAAGCCGAAGTACAACTCACCTGTCTTTTATCAGCACATTCTCCATGTCACTGCAACTGTTATAACATTCCATTCATTTCATGCCAAGCTTTCTGCGAATTATAGATTCACCATTTCATGAAATGCATACAATTGCATTCCAAATAGAAAAACATATGCTGACCAAGCAACTCTAGGGAAAGACCAAAACCAGAAAAATCTAAAGAAATAACAGAAGATTAAGCAGAAACCTCAAGACATAAATCGGCAACACACTAAAGCCTACCGAGACTTTCACCGTTATAACACTCCATCCAGAAAATTACAATACGCAAATGCTCTTGGTCTGTCTGAAATGCCATGCTGAGAGTTCTGTCCTCAAACTTAATCGACAATTCATCAGAATTTCACACAAACTCTCTTAGAACAAACTGCAAATATCACCCAACTCTAAAAAACAAACAACACAATTATTGCGAAACCCGTGCGAAAGTGCTGTTGCATATGACATCACAAGAAGAAAAAGACTTCAAGTAAGATATCCCTGCGTTCTGGAAACCACTGTTCCATCTAAGAGATGAATTATAAGCAGCTACTTTTGTCAAATATTTCACCGGGACACATACCATTTACCACAAGTTAAGAACCCACAATTTGGAGTAGCAACATAACTGATCAATCCACTTTCAGAAGGAGACATAGCACTTCTGTAAATGCTCCTGTAATTTCATCAATTCCATTGGATAATCACCCATATTTACATGTCTAAAATGCTCTCGGAGGTCTGTCTGAAATGCAATGCGGAGAGTTCTGTCCTCGAACAAAATCGACAGTTCATCAGAATTTCACATAAAGTCCCTTACAACGTACAGTATATATCACCAGACTCTAAAAAAACAAAAAAAAACACACACAATTTGTTGCATATAACTAGGGATGTTGTGAAGGGCTCAAGATTCCAGGGTTAGCCGTGGCCCTGTTAATATATTAAAGCTCTGGCCCTGTTTTTTTGTATTTAAAATTCAAGGGCTCATAATGGGTCGGGTTAGTAAATTACAGGGTTATAACAATTGGCCCTGATATTATGCAAGTTTTGTTTTTCTTCTCATTAAACAATTGGTCAAAAAGTTAAAATCTCGTTTTCCCGCCAAAAACGTAAAATCATGTTTTCCCGCCAAATATGTAAAATCTCGTTTTCCTGCCAAATATGTAAAATCTCGTATTTCCGTTAGAAACGTAAAATCATGTTTTCCGTCAAAAAGTTAAAATCCAATTTTCCCGCCAAACATGTAAAATCATGTTTTTCCGCCAAAAAGTTAAAATCATGTTTTCCCCGCCAAAAAGTTAAAATCATGTTTTCCCGCCAAAAACGTAAAATTTCGTTTTCCCGCCAAATACGTAAAATCTCGTTTTCCCACCAAAAACGTAAAATCCCATTTTTCCGCCAAAAATGTAAAATCATGTTTTCCCACCAAAAAGTTAAAATCATGTTTTCCCGCCAAAAGCGTAAAATTTCGTTTTCCCGCCAAATACGTAAAATCCCGTTTTCCCACCAAAAATGTAAAATCATGTTTTTTCGCCAAAAACGTAAAATTCTGTTTTCCCGCCAAATACGTAAAATCTCGTTTTCCCGCCAAAAACGTAAAATCGTGTTTTTCCGCCAAAAAAGTAAAATTCATTTTTCCCGCCAAAAAGGTAAAATCCCGTTTTCCGTCAAAAAAGTGAAATCCCATTTTCCCGCCAAAAAGTTAAAATCTTGTTTCTCGCCAAAAATGTACAAATATATTTTGTTTTACTTTTTTAAATAATAACTTGAATGATGCAAAAATGAAAATGACATTAAAAATAAATGTAATTTTTTGTTCTAATTATAAAGAAAAAAGACTAATTTTACCCAAAAGAAAAAAAAAGAATAATACAGTTTATAGGGCTAATGCAGGGCCGTGTTTAAAAAAGAAAAAAAAATTAGTTGTGTGGTTCGTGTCTTACTCTCAAAACTTTATTATAAATGTTGTTTCTTAAGTAAAAAAAATATGACCACTTCAAAAAGGTCTCAAAAGGGTTTAACCCTATATCATTATTAGGCGGTGTGTTCCGTTTTCATCCTTTTTGGCAAGTGTGTTATATGCATGTGCACTTGAGCATCCAAAATGGATGTGAGTGATGCAGACCTTTTGAATCTCCTCAGGCAGCGTCTTCAAATCAACATCAGCAATAGTTCCATCATTGTCAACAAATTTCACTAAACATCCAAACCCATCCTTGGTGCGGATGAACACCGTTGGAGGAACACCGGTGACCATGTAGAGGATGATCAAGTAGATAGGCAGCAACCTCTTTTTTAGCAGAATCTTCAAGTACATATGTCTCGAACAAGCATACGAGTTTGCATGTGTCATCTTCAACTTCAAGAAGATGCCCTTGTGTTTATATTGGGTAAGTTTACGCTTCTTCTCTTTAGCTTGTATGTAACACTTAACCATCTCTCGTAAAGTATCCAAAATTTTACATGGAACTTGATCAAGTTGTGGGAAAATTTCTTCAAATCCAAACTCCATTTTCTGGAGAAACAACAAAACATAAAGTGGTTCAAGAACCATAAGCTGAAAAGAAACTTTGAAGAATGTCAATATATTCCAGATACGGCAAACACGTTCGAATCCAAATCCAACAAGGAACCCTCACGATGACTTCTAGTTCTAGTTTCACATACACAGATGATTCGGATTCTAAGAAATCCCTCACGAGAATATCCCGATCAACTAGAGATCGGAGAGACTAAGAGGGAGAGAAGGATAAGTACCAGGATCTCTGACAATGCGATGGACGAAGTAAAATCCTTAAAGACAGGGCCGGCCCTGAAATTTTGGGGGCCAAAGACCAATTTTAAAGTTTTTATTTTTTTGGGCTAAAAAATGAAAAAAACCAATTTTGGGGGCCAAAAAATGAAAAAAAAATATTGGGGGCCAAAAAAATGAAAAAAAAAAGCTGGGGCCAAGGCAAATGTTTCAATGGGCTTGGCCCAGGGCCGGCCCTGCTTAGTGAGGAGAAGATCGACGCTAGGCGGAAAGAGAGAGAGAGAGAGAGAGAGAGAGAGAGAGAGAGANGAGAGAGAGAGAGAGAGAGAGAGAGAGAGAGAGAGAGAGAGTGAGTTTAAGGGTTCAGTTTATAAATAGAAAGTTTATAAATAAACCCTTATTTTTATACAGTTTTCATGCATTCCCCCCCAAAAGAACCGTTTAGTTATTATACCCCTCTTCCAATTTAACCCATATATATGACTCGATTGATAGGTAGATTCCCAATTCTTTACAATTTTTCTTTCTTTCTATTTGTGTGAATAATTCATTGAGAAAAGAGATTCTAAAGAATTCAAACAAAATAAACGCCCAAAAAACAGAGCCAAATAAATACAACAAAGCATAAGAATATGAAAAGAAACACATGTCGGTTTTTTTTTTTGAAATTGAATGTAAAATTAGTTCAAACAAAAGAAAACAATTTTTTACAATGAATGCATCTTTTTGGTAAAGTTTGAGAGCTTGCTAACTATGATTACGAAACAGAGATTTGAAATTTGGTAAATCTTCCTTAGCCAGTAGCCAACCAAATTTGCATTCCTTCTTCGTATTTCTCATCTCCCAAACTTTGTATAGATATTAGCCTATTACATACTTGCTTATCGATGTATTGGACTACAACGTGTTGGATGAGTATACACATGTCGATTTTTCTTTGTCAAAAACCATCGAGGTTCGGCGACAACATTTTTAACGATCTTAAAAGCTCATATCTCCTCTTTTTCATATGTCATACACAATATCCCCCCCCCCTTTGGACCACAACTTAGATTCAACAACACGTCATACCCAATATTTGATTTTTTCTACAATAACGTAGTAATTATTCACAAAAAATAAAACCTAGTAATTACCAAAAAAACTTTTTCATTTCTTATTTAAACTAGGTTTTACAGTTTTAATCTCATAAATTATATGATATAATTTATATTTAATTTGTGAGGTTTCAATGGTTTTGTTTTGAATCTATATATGTTTCATTGAAAAGCGTATTATTTGGTAAAATATTTATAAGTTAGTATACCAAAGCCAACTAAAAGTGTAACAAAGTAATCAAATGTTTTTTAATAAACATAATATTGACACGAAGATAAAATATTATACACCACTTCTTCAAATAAATAAATAAATAAAATTTCATCATTTCAGTTTCATCCTCATTATATATGTTTTCTATGAAAACAATAAAAAGTAATAAAATTAAAAGTTATTCTCTTCCTTAGCTTGTTTAACCAATACAATTTTTTGATTTAATCTTCTAAACTAAAAAACAAACTAATAAACACAACTCTTGTTTTCAGATTCATGATAATTTTAATATTGAAACCAAGACTGTAGATGAAGATGAAATAAAAATTTGAAAGTAACTTAAAATCACAAAAAAATCAACTAATTAAATATTATTTGTCACATTGAACTTGTTGAGTCTTCTATTGACGGTAAAATATTAAAAACTAACACTGATTATGTTAAATATTATGATCAGTGCTATCCTTATCCGTCTCTTACTTATACTTGGGTTTACCTGCAATGGTTTATTTTTTAAAAGCCAACAAAATAAGACCTTACTCTTTTGGTAGGATAATACATGCGCTATGCGCGAGATGAAATTATTCATTATAACTTTTAATTCACATGTGGATATGGAAAAAATGTTGAAATGATCAGACTTATAAATAATTGGATTTTGTTACATTATGTGTATGTACTTATGAACTATCTTAATATTTAGGGGTGTTGTTTAATATATTTATATGCATATTTCACTTTACATTATCTATTGTAAGTATAAACTATGCAAAACAATTCTGCCAAAAAATTCGATTCCACAAAAAAAAATCCAATAACGTGATTCCGCAAATTTCCGCCACATTGTTTTTATCGAAAACATGATTTCAAAATTTCCCGTAAAGCTTCATCCAGTAAAAGCTTTATTCATTATAACTTACCAGTAGATCAATGAAAGTAAACTCCAATAAAACTACTCACTTCATCCAGTAAAGCTTCATCCAATAAAGCTTCATATATATTTGTGAAAATGTGAATTTATGATTCTAGTCACAGAAAAAAATAAACATGGTTGGTGGGCATTTCGGTTTAATTTTGGGTTCGGTTCGGGTTCGGTTCGGTTCGGTTAATTCGGGTTGAATAAAACTCTAGCCGAACTCAACCGAAATAAGTTTGGTTCGGTTTGTGTTCGGTTTGTGTTTAGTTCGGTTTGGTTTAGTTCGGTTCGGTTGTACTTTAGTTTGGTTTTAGTTCGGTTTTAAAAAAATCAACTTCTAAAAACAAGAATCCTAACGAAACGTAAACAAAACAAAGTCATAAAAAAAACAATTCCCTAAAATTTTAAAAACAAACTGAAAGTATTCCAATTAATCAAAATTAAAAAATTTATGGTTTCGTCTTTCCATGCCACTAAAATGAATATACAACAAGTCGATAACTTAAATATAAGTTAATTATACAAGTTAATGTTTATTCATCTCTTATATGAGTCATTATAGGCTTATATCATTAATATAAAACTATCACCATATGTGTTATTATTTTTAATATTATTAATTAACTAATTAACAAAAATACATTGGTTTATCGGTTCGGTTCGGTTTTAAACCGAACCAAACCGAACCGTTCGGGTTGAGGAAAACTTCAACCAAATGGTTGGGTATTAACTATGGTTTGGTTTGGGTCGGTTTGAGTTCGGTTTGATTCGGTTGGTTCGGTTCGGCTCGGTTAAAATGCCCACCCCTAGTAAGTAGTTTGAAACCCATTGAAAACAAATGTATAGTGAAATATGAGAAATACTATTTCGTGTTTCACTATCTATACTCTATTGCTTCTATATTATCAGTTATTTGACACGGATTGGTCAGATCTAGAGGATTCAAATCGGAAATCGTTAAGCTCAGCAATGAAACGAATAAAAGGATTTGAAAGATATATGTTAACAAACTCAATATATTTAAATACCTCAAGCTAGGTCGGGTTAATAAGTTGAACACTTTCGTATTTTATCAATCCTAAGATCATTCTTTAGTTCGTGAGGCTAGATCCAAGCATTAATAATAAACATAGAAGAAAGAGTTCTAGAATTTGGCTAAATATGAGAGTTTTGGAGTTTCTAAATTGGGTAAGAAAATGTAAAAATGTAAATCACATGTTTGAAATTGACTTTGGAATAAAAATATGTCCAAAACGTCATGTCCAAACCTTGCACGAATGAATAATGATACTAAAAACGTATACGAATACGACCCGCATATAATCATTTAGTACATTTAAATTTTAAAATTTTGTTATATTTTTGTAATATAAATAAAAGGTACATATTTCATATTTTGCCTAAGGTCGTCAATATTATCAAGTACATATCTTCAAGTACATATGTCTTGAACAAGCATACGAGTTTGCCTGTGTCATCTTCAACTTCAAAAAGATGTCCCTTGTTTTTATATTGGGTAAGTTTACGCTTCTTCTCTTTAGCTTGTATGTAACATTGAACCATCTCTCGTAAAGTATCCGAAATTTCATATGGAACTTGATCAAGTTGTGGGAAAATTTCTTCAAATCCAAACTCCATTTTCTGGAGAAACAACAAAACATAAAGTGGTTCAAGAACCAGAAGCTGAAAAGAAACTTTGAAGAAGGCCCTGAGAGCGCAGCAAGCATCGACATCGGGACTGAGGGATGCGGATCAGGATGTGGATCCGCTCGCTGCACAGCGAGACGAATTGTTGCAGCGAACCGACGAAGAGCTTTGTGGACATTTTAGTATTAATTAGGATTTTGTAATTTGTAATTGAAACTTTAATTTGTATTTTACAATTATTTATTTTAATTTTAATTTTAATTTTATTTTTAATTTTAATAATTTAAATTATTATTTAATAATGTAATTATATTTATTAATTAATTATTAAATATGCTAATTTGATAAACGTCGTAAATTCGTCGTAAAGCATCTGTCGTAACATCGTCGTAACACCAACCATCGTAAAATCGTCGTACTTAATCCGTCGTAAAATCGTCGTAACTCATCCGTCGTAACATCTTCGTAAAATCGTCGTAACACATCCATCGTAGAAACGTCGTCCACATCCATCGTATGATCGTCGTAACACCTCATTGGTATAAACGTCGTAAAATCGTCGTAATATTACGACGATTGTACGACGAATGTTTAACGACGATTTATAGACGTCCCAAAAGTTACGACGTTTTGGGATTAACGACGAACGATTTACGATGAATTGACAATCGTCGCTAAATCGTCCCAAAGCCTGTTTTACATCGATTTTACATCGATTATGTCTGTTGTAAAAGGGCAGTTTCTTGTAGTGATTTGAATATTCATACATATGTTCAAGCTGAACAAGCACGAATTTTACATAAAATGGTTGAACAACAAAGTCAACAAACTCCTCCTTCGGCATCAATTTCATTTGGACAATATTTTAATGATCTTAATGGATCTAGAAGCGGTTTACCAGATTATTAAGTTGTTAGTTTATGTCGTGTTAAGATTTATTATTTATAATTTTAGTATTACTTATGTATTTTAATTTTTATTGTTGGCTATGTTCTTGTATTTTCTATTTAATATATGTTATTGTATTTTCTCTTATATATATGTGATTTGAATTTTTACTTTATGATTTGATTGGATAAACATAGTTTTAAAATTAATTGGGTAAAAGAAAACATATAATTTTTTTGGGTATAAAACAAAACAAATGAAAAATTGAAGACACATTTTGTAAATAAAAAAGTTTACCTTCAAAAAATGAAGAAATCAATAGTGTTCCTTCAAATATGAAGGAACACTATTCATTTCTTCATTATGAAGGTGAAATTGAAGCACCATTGGAGAATGATTTCTTCATTTATATCTTCAAAATGAAGGAAAATGTGAAATTTGAAAAACCATTGTAGATGCTCTTACTGTTTGTGGCACTGTTACAAAAAATTAAACCTAATTTTACGCCTATCTATTCTTTCTCTCTCTTCTCCTTCCTGGATTTGCGACATCATCTTCCCCTCTCTCTTCTCTCTTCTCTCAAATCTTCCATCTCTGTCATCTTCTTTCTCTCAGATTTTTCATTTCGGTATGAGGAGAGGTAGAAGCTCTTCCGCCGCCGTCAGACTTACCGCAAATCACAACAGATATTTTAAGAAGACGAGATTTAGAGGCGGGAGGAAGAGATCTCGGGGTCTAATTACAACGGAGTTCTGTGACCCATGGAAGTTATTGTAATTTGGTAAGTTAACATGTTACATATAATTTTAACACGATAACTATTATGATTTAATTAGAAGACATTGTTTTATCATTTGGAGATGCTCTTACTATTTGTGGCACTGTTACAAAAAATTAAACCTAATTTTACGCCTATCAACTATTTCTCTCTCTTCTTCTTCCTGGATTTGCGACATCTTCCCCTTTTTCTTCTCTCTTCTCTCTTCTCTCTTCTCTCAAATCTTCCATCTCTGTCACCTTCATTTCGGTATGAGGAAAGGTAGAAGCTCTTCCGCCGCCGTCAGACTTACCGCAAATCACAACATCTATTTGAAGAGATTTAGAGGCGTGGGGAAGAGATCTCGGGGTCGAATTACAACGGAGTTCCGTGACCCATGGAAGTTATTGTAATTTGGTAAGTTAACATGTTACATATAATTTTAACACGATAACTATTATGATTTAATTAGAAAACATTGTTTTAACATTTGGAGATGCTCTTACTGTTTGTGGCACTGTTACAAAAAATTAAACCTAATTTTACGCCTATCTACTCTTTCTCTCTCTTCTCCTTCCTGGATTTGCGACATCATCTTCCCCTCTTTCTTCTCTCTTCTCTCTTCTCTCTTCTCTCTTCTCTCTTCTCTCTTCTCTCAAATCTTCCATATCTGTCATCTTCATTTCGCTATGAGGAGAGGTAGAAGCTCTTCCGCCGTCGTCAGACTTACCGCAAATCACAACAGATATTTGAAGAAAATGAGATTTAGAGGCATGAGGAAGAGATCTCGGGGTCGAATTACAACGGAGTTCCGTGACCCATGGAAGTTATTGTAATTTGGTAAGTTAACATGTTACATATAATTTTAACACGATAACTATTATGATTTAATTAGAAAACATTGTTTTAACATTGTAACTTTCTTGTTTTAGCATAATATATATTTTAGTAACGAGTTATATTAGTGTTTATCGAGTTAGACAAATTAATTAATAACACATATAACACACAAACTATGAAATACTTTCTCTCACGACTATAGCTACGTTAGTATGAAAGTTAACATTCAATAATTTAGTTAGTGCGTTAAATAGAAAGTTAGATATAAATCTACATATTTATATGATACAATAAATATGTTAGCATGTTACAAAAATATGACATTGTTAAATATAAAGTTAGCGATACATTTAAATGATCATCTACATGTTTATATGATACAATAAATATAAAGTTGAGTTACCCTGTTAAATATAAAGTTGGAGATACATTTAAATATTTATCCGGTACAATAAATATTTTAACATGTTGCAAGACTATTGTTATCGATCTAATATATTTTATTTCACGATAAATATAAAATTAGATGTAAATATAATGTTTATAGGTAATACAACAATTGGTAACACGTTACAAAAAAGTTTGTAATCATTTACAATAATAACCACGGTGGCCGACGCAGGCGCCGTCATCGTCACCGGAACCATTGGTATATAGATTTCGTTAGATTATCATCGGTAAAAATAATAGCTTTTGTGTTCGATGTTTTGTCAGATTCATCTATGTTTTGTATTTTTCTGTTTTTGTTGCCAGAAAAGAAGAAAAAAACAAGAATGATGGAGAAGGAGAGAGAAACGATGGAAAACATACAATGATTTGGTTATCGTGTTAAATATAAAGTTAGAGGACATAAACGTAAAAACTTTGGCCGACAAAAATAGTAACTTTCTCATATTGTCACATCATGAGTATTTTTTTGGTTTTATGGTTATCTACCTAATTCACTCAACTATTTATTAAATAATATTTTAGGATAAACTAAATATTATAAATAGTTAAATAATAAAAAAGTAAACCTCATTCAAATAGGAATAGGAATACTTAAATATTTATAAATATATGATAAAATTTAATTAGAAATAAAATAATAGAAAAAAGAAGAATATAAAAAAGGTTGTAGGCTTTTTTGTGTGATTTGCGTTGCATTCTTAATCTTATTTTTTATTTCTTTCACGGGTGATCAGATACTGTTTTTCTCATTTTTTCGTTCTTAAGTTTTTTTTCACGGATTATAAAATATTAAATATTAAATAATAGTTTTTATTTAGCTTATATGTGGAACATAATCTAATCTAATATATAAAAGATGAAGGAAACTCTCTGATGATTGACACCTCATCATTTAAAAGTAAATAAAAAATGACATGTCTCCAACTAATAATTATATGTATAAACTACTTAATTTAAATCTAACTATGTTAAAAATTATTAAAGCATAAAAATAAAATAAATGAGTCGAATTTTATTTTGAAACATCATTAACGTATAAATATTAGATAATACAAGATTTTAAAATGAATCTTTTTATTATTTTGTGTGATTTAATCGTTATTTTTGAACTAATGAAGATAATTTAATCTGAATGTAAGTGGAAACAAAATTTATGAAAGCAAAACTGACAATTGGTTAAGAAAGTTTCAAGCAATTTTAAAAATAAAAACAGAATAGAAGCACCATAAAACACAAAAGAATATTCAATAAACATTCGAACAGATAACAAGTTATCAATAACGGAGAGAGAAAAATAATAAAGAAAAAGCATTAAAAATGGACGGAAACAAGGATAAATACAAGAATTTAAAGGCGTAAAAAAAGAAAATGGAATAGTGAAAGATATGTGAAAATAAAAACTAAAAATGGTAAATTAAAAAAGTTAAAAAGTATGAAAACAAGTAAATATTCGAAAAACAGATGGAGAAGATTATTAAGGAATACACTAGAGAAGACTGATAGTCGAATTGAATGTCTAAAAATATATTATTTATAATATAATATAAAATAAAATAAAATATGTGCGATGCGTGGATTCTCTCCTAGTATAATATAAAAGATTATTAACTTATGAAAAAATGATTGCCAGATACACACACTATCGGGTATTACATGGCTACACATCCCATATATCGAAAAGTAGGCATAACTACATCAACAAATACTTAATGCATAGTGACATGCATGAAGAAACAAACAAAAATGTTGCAAACCACACTTGGGGTACTTTTTAAGTATTTATTAATTATGGGGTCAAAATTTAAAATTACAAAATACGTTGCAAATCCGACCCGATAACTAAACCCGACCCAGCCCAGATACAAATCCATTAAAATCGACCAATCTCAATCCGACCCAATTCCATTACTCGACCCTACAAGCAATTTAGTTTATTTCTTCTCCATTCTCGACGAGCTTAAAATCAGGTTCTATGGCGGCGATTTATGCTCTATCAAGTTTTCATAATCAATCAGTTGTTTGAATCCACATTATATATTATGTGCAGTGCCCTACTGAGCAATTTATGCTTTTCAAAAACCCTAACTTAAAATCAAATCAAAGAAAGGAGAAACAATATGTGTCATTGAATTCGCCGCCTATAATGATTTTCAATCGTTCAAGAGAAAGGGCTCGATTTGGACGAGCTATGGCTTTGGTATTGAAGACGGGACATGTCGAATAAGATGGGCTTTAAAGAATGGACACCTCCAATGATTGCTGTTTTGTAAAAAACAAAAAGGTTTTGAATGTCACTATCTCCACTAGAAAATATGATGTAGATAAAGCTTGAGGTGAAGAGAGAATCATTGCGCTTCATTGTGTCGTTGACAGATGTTCTGTGAATATGGTTGAAGTCATCAACACTTTGGTTGATCCTTCTGTTTTGGCTAATTCCGTTGATGCTACTAGGAATCAATATGTGGATCTGTTTGTTCGGTTTTCGATATTCATGGCTACTCCGAAGAAGAAAGCGGTTTAGATGTTGCTGTGAGGAGGTGGTGTTGTTGGTGGTGGATTGATCAATGAGGCGGTTGAAGAAAAAATCAAGATAATGTCTAAGTATCCAAAAATTCGTCACCATAGAACCCAAATCATTGAGAGTGCAGAGAAAACAAAAAAATTGCGGGTCGGTCGGATTTTTCTAAGTTGTTGGGTTGGATACTGAATTTGGGTCGGAATTTGTATTAGTCGATTTTAATGGATTTGTATCTAGGTCGAGTTAGGTTTAGTAATCGTGTCGGGTTTGCAATATATTTTTGTTAATTTGAATTTTGACCCCATAATTAATAGATTCTATAAAGAAAAAGAAAATCCTAAATATGGTTTGTAACATATTTTTTTTGGTTCTTCGTGCGTATTATTATGTATTAAGTATTTGTTGATACCTGCCTTTCAATACTTGAGATATATAGCCATACAATACTTGATAGTTTGTATAGCTGATGTTAGGATTTAAACTTTAATCCTCTTTGTCCCAATCTATTTTCGAATCACGAATTAACTGAACACGAGAATTGTTCACCCAGTTCACGGCTTCTAACCGCTACGTATGGGGTGGATCCGAGATCTACAACATCCACTATGAAGAATCGGAAAACACCTCCGATGTGGTTTATAAGAAGATCACTCACGCTTTACAAGCCACCTCTAAGGCGCTCGGAATCCTCAAGATTCAGGATTAGGTATTTCTTGAGTTATACACGTGTATTTATAACCAATAAACCTTAGAAACTTTCTAAGGCCCAATTATTGGCCCAAGTAGTAAGTTGACTGGAGTCCGATATCTCACAATCTCCACATTCGGATTCAGACTACTCTCAACTTCTCCGCAACTCATGATTCCTTTGCCTTAATTTCTTCCTGGTTGCTTCTTCTGAGATCTCCACCTTGAGCTCAGCTTGAAGCCTCCTTGTGAATTGCCTCTTAGAACCTTTGACTCTTGGTTCTAGACTTGGCACTTTGATCTTCTTCACATATGTCTTCTTGAGTTTTAACACGAGCTGCTACACATAATGTGTCAAGCTCAACTCATCACTGATTCCTTCATAGCTTTCTTTGTATTTGTTTCTCTGCAACTTGATTCTCTTACTAGCCTTTTGATTCTATTCATGCGCATTGAATCTTGAATCAAACTCCTTGAACTTTATGTGCAGCAAACTCTAAATCATACATGCTTCAAACCTGAAACAATCCTTGATTTTTCTCTGTTTAAACATACATGCCTCGAACACCTCTTGTACCGCCGTTATTTCTAACAGAACACGCCATCCAACTATCAACACTGCTGGACAGACTTTCGACACAACCCTGGTCCAAACATTGTGTTTTAACATACATGTTTGCAAACACATTCTTCTTGAATCAACTGCAAAAAAAACTCTTAGTCAACCATGCTTCATATCTCTGAAACATTCTTTGACTTATAACCTGCTTTAACACACTACACTGAACATCACTTTGCACCGCTGATGTTGCCAACATAACCTGCCGCCTAACTCCACCTGGCTAGGAAGACTCTCGACACAAATACCTTTGCTCAACCTTCTGTTCAAACCCTTCTGCACCAGCAGAACCATCCCACCAAAAAACTCGAACTGTCAGCTTCTTTAAACTTGTCTCACATCCACACCCATGTGACATGCCTGAGACACCTCTTTTAAACATGTCTCACATCCACACCTATGTGACATGCCTGAGACACCAATTTACAGCCCGTAGCACTTCACTCTAGAACCCTTGAAGTCACTTCCTTGTTGTAAACATACCTTCCATCACATACACATGTATGCAAACTCCACCTATCTTTGGCACTATCATCTTAACCCTTAGAGATCAACATGAATCTTCACCATATACTCATTAGCTTTCTTTAGTTGTTCCTCCAACTCACTTGAACTCTTGCAAGTGAACCCTACAAAAGATTTATCCACCAGACTTCTCTAAGATGCAAATAGGTAGACCAGAACTTTGTTCTCTTTTCCCAATGCAGCTTTTTTTTTTATCCTCTGCATTCTGATCCTTTCTTGGATCCCTCTTCAATTGCTAACACTTGCAACTGATATCCAGATGTCTTCACCACCATCAAGCAACAAAGCTTTAAAGCTTTCCTTCTAACCTCGGTTGCAACCTGATTATGCTTGAACCTGCAAACATATCCATCTGCTCATGGACCTCTATCCATCAACGTGAGACTAAGTCTGCAAACCAAAACTCCTCAAACCTTAACCATACCAATCTGTATGTGACCCCAACAGATTCCTTGATCTTGTTCCATACTCATTTTGCAACTCTCCTTGAACTGAAACCTTTCTTTGATACTCAAACAACCAATAGCACACATATATTCCAAGCTTCTAAGGCATCCCTCAGTCCCATGAATTTTCTTCCATTGGTAGTTTGAACCCTGAACACCATCTCTTGTGTTCTCCCAAAACTTCAATTCCCTGAATTTTGCAGACCCTGAGCAACCAGAAAAAACCAATCAAAACATCACAAATGTACCTTGTTATTCGCAGCGGATATAGACTTAACAGTCTTCTCGGTTTGACCCTTGAGATTGATGATGCGATTCTGATTTCCTGATCTTAATCTGAACCAATAACCCATCATATACCCGAGATAACTCCACCTTAAACCAATCTCTAACTTGTTGCACATTTCTATCTCGCCTTCTCTGAATATTTTTTTTTTCCGCCCAATCCAATTTTTTTTTTGTGGCCCATATTTGGCCCACCTGAAGCAAACCCTAGTTTCTTCTTCCTCCAGGCCTCGACGACGATCTCGGCGGTGGCGCTCCTTCGCCAACGATCCCTTGTTTCCGTCGACGTCTACCCCGACGTTCTTCTCTCCCGACAACGATCCTTGACGGCAGCACTTCTTTCTGGACATGTGCGCCTGTCGCCGTCGCCCGATCTAAGTCTCGACGGCGCGATTTGCCGGCGAGATCTCGGCGATAGCTTGGTCGCCGATCCTCCGCAACCCTATCTCCCATGTCAAAGCTTTCCGGCAAGCCCCGCCAACTCTTCTTAACCGAAAAAACCTCGACCCTGCAACTTTCCCGCCGATTTTCTTATGTTGCCTCTTTTGTCGCTTATTAGAACCGCCTCCGCCCTCTGGATACGAAGCTTCACAAAACCTTTGCAAAATCGTAACCCCTTCTCCTCTGTTGCCTTTTCTTCGACGCGAAATCAACTGCGATTTCGGCGATGATTCATGTCGTTTCTGCCTTCAACCTCAAGACCTCCGACGGTTCCTTCCGGCGAGTCTCGCAACTGTCCTCTCCGGCGAGGAACCATCTCGTCCGCCGTAAAGCCTACCTCGTGAACTTCCAAAAAATCAGATTCTCTCTCTTTCAGAATTTTTTTAATATTTTAATATGACTTAGAGTAAATCAAATTCACCCGTGACCAGCATCTTCCACATCGAAAACCCTTTGTTTCACCTAGAAACTTTAACACCCTTACCAATTCTTTATCTTTTTCTTCCGACAAATCATGCTTTCACCGTCAAATCCGTAAATCAAAGAGCATGAGCTCTGATACCACTTGTTAGGATTTAAAATTTAATCCTCCTTATCCCAATCTATCTTCGAATCACAAATTAACTGAACACGAGAATTGTTCACCCAGCTCACGGTCTCTAACTGTTACGTTTGGGTGGATCTGGGATCTATAATATTCACTATGAAGAATCGGAAAACACATCTGATGTGGTTTACAAGAAGGTTATTCACGCTTTACGAGCCGTCTCTAAGACGCTCAGAATCCTCAAGATTCAGGATTATGTATTCCTTGAGTTATATACGTGTATTTATAACTAATAAATTCTAGAAACTTTCTAAAAACTAATTATTGGTCCAAATAGTAAGTTGACTAAAATCCGATATGTCACAACTGACAATCATTTTTCCTTAACATATTGACTTCGCAATCGGTCCGAGTGGAACCAGTGATTCGATGACTCTGATGACCTGAAAAATAGTTCTGGTTTGGTAACGTATGCTAGTGAGTAAAATAAAGGGCTAAGAGTAATTTTCAACATCATTATTTATTGGGAGAATTGGGAATTTAGAGCAAAAAATTAGAACTATTGTCCCATTAGTACTTATTGGGAGATTATTGTCCCCTAAGTATTTATATTACAGATAATCCAATTTTACCCCTTAAAATAATAATAATCAATATTAAAAAAAAAAATAATAATTAGGCATTGATAAGAAAAAAAAGATTACAAGACAAATGAAATATTTTCGAGTTAACTAAAAGGAAAAAAGATTACACGACAAAGGAAAAAAAGTTTTTAAAAAGAAAATATTTGATCCTGTTAAGGAAATATTTTTAAAAAGGAAATATTTGATCCTGTTAAGGAAAAAAAAAAATACACGACAAATGAAATATTTTTTGAATATTGTTTTAGGAAAAAACGTTTTCAAAACGATTTAAAAAAGGAAAAAAAATATTTTTTGAAGATTTTCAATTGTTCCTAGATTTTCTTTCAGATTTTGTTAACCGTTTGGTAGAATATGTATTCTACATTCAGTAGAATCAAGACAAAATAGTAGAACTTATATTCTACAACAAAGTAGAATATAGAGAAAATGGTAGAACTTCTATTCTACACAAAGTAGAATATAGAGAACATGATAGAATGTGAATTCTACAATTAGTAGAACACATACAACATTGTAGATAACGGATTCTATAGGGATAGTAGAATGCTATACAAATAGTAGAATACATATTCTATACTTGGTAGATTTTAGAGCAAATACTAGAAACCAAATTCTACAATTAGTAGAACATGAAAATAAATATTTTTAAAAAAATTTGTTTTTCCTAAGATAAATTACACAATATATATTAATTACTTAATATGAATTTTCTGAATTTCTACAGTAAGTATAAATATTTATTTTGAATTTTTTATATTTAATAAAGGGTATTTTAGTCTAAAAATGACATATCTCAAATAAGTACTAAAGGGACAATAGTTCCCGTTTTTTGCTCCAAATTCTCAATTCTCCATTATTTATTCATATGGTAGCTTTCTAATTTTGCTAATTACCTCAATTTCCCATTAATTTATTGCCTGTTTTGATTAATTAAATTTGACTCGAGTCTCTTTGTTTTTTTTTTTTTAGCAGATTCTGGACTCAGGCGAATCAGGCTCTCTCTGTCTCTCACTTTTCCCCACCGAACAAGTTTCTCCGAATCTGGAACGGAATCTTCGTCTCCGATCGAAATTGTTCTTTTGATCGCAATGCATGCTCTCAAGGACAAGGTCTCGCAGAAGCTTTCGAATCTCTTCGCCGATTCCCCTACCCAATCTGCTTCTCCTCGACATTCCCTCTCCGATTCTCCAAAGGTATTCTCTTTTTCCCCCAGAGTTTCGTTTCGAATTAGGAACCTAGAAGCTTGTTTAGGTTTTTATCCATGGATGATTCTACTTCTCATTTTGATCATCTGTCCCTATTGTTATTACCCATTTTCCTGAGATGTGTCCTTGGATTTTCCTGAGATGTGTCCTTGGGTGAGAAACCAAAAGATCGTGACTTTAATTGCTATTTCGGTTTGATCTGTGACATTAAAGCTTTTGAATGTGTAGGCCAGGCTAAACTCAAGCTCAGGGAAATCGTTTTCTTCGTATTTCTCTTTTGGTGTTCTTCAATCTGGAAATGAGAATGGTGGTTCCGAATCATGTCCTCCTCCTCCTCTTCCCGTTAGAACAGATAGCTACGAGTCTGTTGAGAATTACACACACGGAAATGGGAAAAATCAAGCTGCGGCAATGACAATGATCTCGAATGGCCAACACAAGGAATCAGATAAGGACGGCGGCGAGTTACGTGCTTCTGCGAAAGTAGAGATCCGTAACGATTACTTTGATGGGATGAAGCAGATGATGGAATTAACTGAAAGCTCTGCTTTTATTTCTGCTAACTTGTGTGAGTTCTTGCAAGCGTGTCTTCCAAACATCGTAAGAGGATGCAAATGGATCTTGTTATATAGGTAAAGAAGAATGTTTTGTTTCATCTCTTATTGGAGATTTTTTAGACTTCTTGGTTTTGGTATTAACTTTTATCGGATGAAGGGCAGTACGTTGAAACATGGCATATCACTTCGTACGCTACTGCGTAGAAGCGCAGAGCTTCCGGGTCCTTGTCTACTGGTTTGTTTGCTGGCCTCTATGCTATTTGATACATTTTGAAAAAGTTAAATGGGACAGATCTTAGTTTGTGATGATTGAGTATGGTCCAGGTTGCTGGAGACAAACAAGGTGCGGTTTTTGGCGCTTTGCTGGAATGTCCATTGAGACCTACTCCTAAGAGGAAATATCAGGTAATGATATTCGCCCTCATTAAGGCCCCATTGTTTAGTATTCTAATTATTGTAACATGGAAACGCAAACGTAAAGAAACAATCAGGACCTAATTAGTTTCCGTAATGCTGATTCTCTCACATGTTGTTTTGATGATAGGGTACAAGCGAGACATTCTTGTTCACAACTATTTATGGTCAACCACGCATATTTAGACCTACCGGTAACCATTTGGACTCTCTCTTTTTTTTCTGCTTGTTTTTCTTATAGTAGAGGATGGATATATGAATACGTATAGGGAAAATTAAAGAGTGAAATTTGGGGAGAATGCTCAAGTCTCTCCACAAACAGTTCTTAAGAATATTGGTTCCAACTGATTCTCATCAGAATTTTCCCCGGTTAACTTGATCCACACTTGGTATTGGTAGTTGAATTGTTGCGATAAACCATGTAGTGAACAAAGGAAAATAGAGTTACAGTTACATAAATAGATGATGAAGGGGCAAGTCACTTGTTAATGATAAGTTCTGGAGGGTGAACCTCTTCCGTTTTTCGATGACCGTCTTTATCTTTTGTCCCCTACATTGTGAACCACGCCCTAGAAACATAATCCAAGCCCCTCAAGTATGTTTAGTGAGGGACCACTCTTATGAATGTGTGTGCAGGTGCCAACCGATATTACTGGATGTGTATGAATGAGTTTTTGGCATTTGGAGGTGGAGGAAACTTTGCTCTATGTTTAGACGAAGATTTGTAAGGCACAATCTGGCTCCATCTCATATTGAAAATCCCCCCTTTTTAATCGTTTTGATGATACTGAAACCGAAACATTTCTACTTGAACAAGGTTGAAGGCAACAAGTGGGCCTTCAGAAACATTTGGGAACGAATGCTTAGCTAGCAGCACTGAGTTTGAGTTAAAGAATGTCGAGGTAAAGCATTATACATATGGAGTATGCGCTAACCTCTTTCGACATATTATGCAATCTTTACTTGGATCTTTAAGTAATCAATGCAAGTTCATGTTATTGAAATCTGCAGCTCTGGGGATTTGCGCATGCATCTCAGTACCTCCCCTCCTGATCTCAGGGATCCCTTTCTTGCTCGGGATACATCAAAAAGAAAGCTTACCATCTTTTTTTCAATCCGTTAATTGTTTCAAAGTTATGATTAGGCTAAGACAGTTTTCAAGCTTTACATGATTGTATCTGTGTTACTGAGAATACTAATTCAGCTGTGACCTTTTTTTCGAGACTGTAAAGTGTTATTGTTTGTTATATATATATCAGCTTCTATCTGCCTTTTAAGAGTAGTATCTCTCAGAGTGATGCACACAATTTTCAGAATGAGAATGGCAGTTTCTGTTTCAAAGATTATAGGTTTTGGACAAAATACATCTAGACAAGAACAAACAAGAAAGAGGATTGTATACAGACATGAGTAGATGAAGATCAAGCGAGGAAGCCAAGCCTCTCTCCATTCTTCTTAGCAAGCCTAATCAATCCTTGTCTCTGTTTCGCATCAGCTCCTATCGATTTACAGAACTCTGTAATCACCTGACACAGTAAAAACCCATTTCCACAAAACTCAATTGATTCTGGTTTCTTTGATCTAATTTACAGAACGATGATGATTTGAACACGAACCTGAGAGTGTAAAGCAATGGCTTTGCCTCTAAGCTGATTAAACCTCTTCTTGCCAACTATGTTGCGAGTGACAACAACGAGAGGAGCGAATAAACCTTTGCCTTCGTTGACATTCTTCATCATCGGCTGTACTCTGATGGGTTTTCGTGAGACTCGAGCTTGTTGCGGTGGCGCAGAAGTTTTGGTGAGCATGTTGTGGTAATCCTCGCCGGAGATTGAGTTTCCCCAACCTCCATAGAATGAAGTTCCGAGTAAACCTTGATTTGCAGAAAGTGAAGCAGTAGCCATAGGAATCGGCTTTGGCTTCTCTCTTTCCCTCTGATTGATCTCTGATTGATGCTAATGGTAGAGAGAAGGAGAAATTGAGTGTTTGTGGTTTGAACATTTTGGTGTGGACGAGGTTTGGGTGTTGTTGTGGTTTGGATGGAGAAACGAGAGCCACAAATATGATTCTTGTGTTTGTTTTTTTTTTTTTGACTCGCTGAATCAGTTTTCTCTACATCACTCTTTTTCCACCGTCCGATCAATAGTGTGCTAGAATCTAACTAAATCTCTAATAACTGATTACCGGACATTCGGATATTCGGTTCGGTAGAAAGATTAAAAATCCATATTGAACTCGAAAATATTCATTCGGATCGGTTGGGGTATGTCTCGGTTCGGTAATATAATGGATAACTAATAGAGTTAAATTTATTCGAGTTTGGTTTGGATCATATAATTTTACCCGAATTATCCAAAATACCAGAACAAATACTAAAAAACTGGTTCAATTTTGCAAATAAAGCAAAAATTGTTTGATTTTGATAGATATAGGATATAACTAAGTATATTTTGAGTATTTTGATATAAACATAACCAATATATTCAGATTTATAATTATAATTTTGAGTATTTCGGTTATTTTGTTTAAACATAACTAATATATTCGAATTTATAATTGTAATTTTTGAGTATTTGGTTATTCCAATTCAAAATATAACTAATATTTTTGGGTATATAATTGTAATTTGAATATTCCAGATACCCATTCGGTTTTCAGTTCGATTCCAGTTCGAATTGTTTTTAACGATTCGAATATTTATAACTCTTCGATTTGGTTTGGCTCCTTCGATTCTGGATAATTTGCTCAAGTCTACACTGAACCAAGTGGCTTTATGTTATCTGATTTTGAATATACATATACATTTGACAATAATGGTGTTAATAATATTTGGATTATAGTGATTACTAATGCGATTAAGCCGTAGCATTCAAAGCAAAGCAAGACCTTGAAAACGGAGATTGGAAGAGATGATTATGTTCATAACAAAGCAAGCAAGGCATTAGCAATTTTCAAAGCTTCGTTCAACGACAGAAAAACTTGAGACAGAGACAGAATGTACATCGAAGATCTGATGCATCCACATTCAGATATGGCAGCTCCAAATCGCGTTAGAAGATCCCGAATGTGTTCTCCCCACTGTAACTCATGTATAGAAACCCGTCTTCGTCTTTGTGCTCTTCGTAAATCGCAGACATTATCGCCGCTGCAACAATGACACCACCACAACAACGATTAGCTCCACATTGACATAAAAGATATGACTGTAATCATTTAATTACTTGAACTAGACACGCATTTGTATCTAACCAGTTGGTGGTAGAATGTTCTTGACAAAAATGAAGATGGCTTTCTCGGGACTGAGCTTGATCCGCTTCCGTACAACATAAACAAACTGGCCAACAGTCAGATCAGCTGGGACCAAGTACCTGAAAGTTTGTCCCGTAACTCAGCCATAGAGAGCGAATATATATATCCCAAGCAATGAACCATGAAAAATTCCTTGAGGTCTTTCGATACAATTACAAAGCAGATATTGGGAATTCTCAAGACTTACTTCTTCTTATCGATATCAGGGACATCACTCTTCTCTGCTCTTTCAACAATGACCTGCACAATCAAAGACAGGGTAAGGAAACGTATGCGATTTTCTTGAAAGAAGATAGCGAATACTCATTACCGGTATTCTATCTGGATACTTCTCCCTGATACGAGAAGCTTCAGCCTGTCTCTTTTCTGTTAAATATACAATATCACAATCCATTAAATTCCAATACATCAATATCCTTCTCTACTCGAACACAGATCATAATAATATATTTGCATCCTCACCAAAAAGCAAAGCAAAAACAGAACATGTGTCAATCAAGATTATCTATACATCAATAGTATTTTCTACTTCAACACAGCAAAAAGCAAAACGAAAACAGAACATGTAATAAACGATATTTATGATGTAATAGCCTCTTTTTCTGTAACATACATCGATATTCTTCTCTACTTGAACAGAGATTATGATGTATTTGTTGAACAGAACTTGCATCCTCATCGAAAATCAAAAAGAAAACAAAACATGTTTCAATCAAGATCATGTATACTACTATAATCAAGAGAGACAAGTGAATCGTATTATCTTCAACATCCAATTTGCGGGTTTCAAGCAAAGATTATGCATAATGTCATTGCATACATACTATATTCTTCTCTACTTGAATACAGATTATGTACTTATATATTCATTGCATACATACTATTTTCTTGATTATCTAAACAAAATACTCAGCAAAAAAAAAAGCAAAACGAAAACAAAACATGTTTCAATCAAGAATCTTGGTTCAACATTATGTACTTATATGGCGCTTCTATGTAAAAATCAACTAATTCTCTTCAACATCAATTTTGCTGGTTTCCAGAATTGGTACGCAAAAATCGTCGAGACATCAGAATCAAGCTTAATCAATGTATATGCAATTGGAATTGGTACGGAATTGAAATCGAAGAAACCTGAAACTCGAATTGACATGTTTCTAAGATTAAACAAACCAGATTTCGGAATTTAAACCCACTCGCGGAAACCCAGCGATGAGATACCAAAGATCAACAAGATAGGTCGATTAGGGTTAAATCGAACGATGAGGGACGTGAAAAAAAGGGGGGAAATGAAACGAACCGAGAGGATGTTCTTGCTTGAAGGAGCTGATCGCCATAATTTCAAGGGTTTCGCTGCGAGAGAGATGGGAAGAAGAAGCCAAGGGTTTGTTTAGGGGTTTCGTCTCGGATACCACTCTGGTGGGATTTTCTTCTCAAATCTCCTCGTTATATCTGTAAATTTATTTAAAATTATTTTTAAATAGAAAAATGAGTAAGTTACAAAAAAACCGCGGGTTTTATCCGATTACACCCGACCCATCTCGGTTTTTTTGTTTATTCCTAAATTGGATAACTGGAGAATCTCTATAATATTATTTAAAAATACATTTTTAAAAATGAACTTTATTTTGTAAGTTATTACATGAAATGCCATTACAAATAACAAATAATAATTGAAATAGGAAATGATATAATAGTATTTTAAAATTATTGATTACAATATGGAAATTATATATTTTGCATTAAAAATGTTATTTATTATTTAATTCTTAATTATTTTTAATACTATATATTTTAAAATAATAATCAATTCTTATTCAAAATCTTGCTATTACAAATGAATTCAAAGAAAAAAATTTATTCAGAATCTTGCTAAATTTTTCACTATAATTTATTTGAATATATATCAAAACAAAAGTTGAAAAATATTTTACTAATTTTATAAAAAGTTAGACACAACAAAACTATATTTTTTAAGAGTTTGTAGACTAATCACAAAAACTAGAGTCATTAACTATGCATATTAGAGTTATGTTTTTAAAATTATAAGTTTTTGTGGGTTAGTCCAAATAATATTTTAATTCAATGCAAAACGGGTTATATAGACAAATTATTACAAATTGACACATTTATCTATAATTATTAGTTAGCTATATTTTAAAATTTAGATAAAAGCAATTTTATTAAATTTCAAAAAAAAATCTCTAAAAAAAATTACTCCGCGCTATAATTAGCGCGGGTTAAATCCTAGTACTTAGTAAAACTATATTAGTATAACTTTGGAGAATTTGGTAAAACTATAATAGTAACTATAGGAAAACTTGGTAAAACTGTATGGCATAATTTTTGTATAACTGAGTGAAGTTGATTGTTATTTTGCAGATTGAGCAGAGGTTCATGGCACTAAAACCAAAGAGTTTGTACCTCCATACTAGCAGCTATCAACATCATGTGAAGGTAAGGATATGGTGCTATCTCAAAGACGTGTTCAAAACGCTTGACGGCCAGAACCCGCCCCTGACCAATGCTGAGAGGGAATGATTTGTCTCGCATCCTCAGTTCAAACACTTGTTCCACATGCCTAAGGACCATAACCACAAGGTTCAGGGCATGTGGATGCTCGTGTTGCGAACAACCGAGATCTATTGGCTCAAATCTTAGAGGAAGACGACGATCGTGATGAAGATGATCTCGTGGTTGATAGTTGGACCAAGCGTCTGGCCAAAGGTTACATTATCTTTTTTGAAGACTTGTTTGATCAAGACGTTGCTGCGCGTGCCAAAAAGGATAAGGAGATGGAACGAGTAGAGGCTCCACCGGTGCAAACACCTTCAACCGAATTGGCCGAGATCTTGAAGAGCATAAAAGAGATTCAGGTGAAGGTGAATGGATTTGATGCAAGATTGGCTGTGGTGGAAGCATCTATGGAAGAGGAGAGAGAGAGGAATAGATAGATGTTGGTAGTTTCTCTCCCTTTTGGTTGTTTGTTGAACTTATTTCTCGGTTATTTGTTGGGTTTGTTTGGACATAGAACTTGGTGTTGGTTTAAACTTTTGTGGTGGTTTGTAGATCTTATGTTGATATTCGTAAAACTATGTTGGTAATACTTCGTAAAAATATGTTGGTATAACTACGTACAACTACGTACAAAACCGTTGATAAGATAAGAAACATACAAGATAAGAAACAAAGCCATTGATACGATTAGCTGAGCAAACAGGTGCATTAGTCTTAAAGAAAATTGAAAGGAAGTTTTACATAATATGTCTTATACAACATTTTAGATAAAATGTCTTAAACAACTACTTAATTCTCCTTTTGCATTTCTTCAATCTTCTTTTGAATTTCTTCAATCTTCTCGCTCTGCTCTTCAACCTTCCGAATTAGCTTCAAAATCTCTTGCTGGACACCAAAAACCCACGGCTGGCGAAAGTGGAGCCCATCATCCTAGCAATGAACATTCAAATAGTTTTACCTAGTTTTACTAGCTATCCGTCGAAGAACATTCAAATAGTTTTACCTAGTTTAACTAGTATTCCCCAGAAAAAACCTAGAAATGAAATTTTACCTTAAATTCGTTGTAGGTGAAGTACCTATTGCCCGGTAAAGTGTCGCAATCATTCAGAAACTTTGGCTGTGTGGAGACATCTTGCTTGATTTGTCCACCACAAGGGCATTTCGTTGGAATCTCATATTGGGCGTCGGCGATGAAGCCAACCATGTCGAAATGCTCCTTCATCCGCTTCATCTCCTTACTGTGCCTCCTCTCCTCCTCGTATTGTTCAACGCAGAAGTTGTCCGTGTGGTGATAGCTATTTTCCTCCATTTCGATTTCAGATTCTCGTGAAGGAAGGAAGAGAAAAGGAGAGAGAGAGAAGAGAGAGAGAGAGGGAGAGAGAGAGTTGCGATTTCAATTTTTGGAGACAAAAGAAACCTTGGCAAAAACATTGGTCAAAGTTGAAACCTTGGCAAAAAAAATTGAAAAATTGGATTTTTTAATTTGAAATTTTTGAAATTTCAAATTTCCCTCTAAATATTTGGTCATAGTTGTCCAGAGTATACTAGTATTACGAGTTTGGGTCAAAGATGGTCATAGTTGTACTTTTGCTGGTTTTATGTTTATCTAGTATTATTTGCCCTTAAGATATGTTTTACTAGTTTTACAGAATATATAAGTGCTTAGACATATAGTTCTGATTGTTTTATGCAGTCATTTGCGTCAAATCAGTATTTAGGTTAGTAGGTCTTCCTAAACTAGCTATTACTATGTAAATGCTTTTAAAATTATAAGGACAATGTTGTGTAACTGTTTCCACAACAACTCATAAAAATATGAGAATTTAATATTTTCCCTTTTTAATGCTACTCTCTTGATGTTATAACATTTTCTTCGACACCAAATATCATTTCAAATATTTTATGCATACAAAAATTATCAACATTCGACGTACTATTGGCAAAAGTTTGAAGTAGTTATACCAAAGTTTGAAGTAGTTATATTTTGCCTCCGCAGTACATTGCACCATGTTTTAACATTTGTTAGCAACCTCTACAAACCAAACAAGCCGGTTGAATAATTACGTGCACTTTGTAGATAAAGTATAGTGATACCGAGTTATACCTAGTTGTTTCTAACATAACATAATCAATTTTCAGGACATAAGTAGTTTTACATAATGAAATACCAGTTGTACTGAGTTGTTTTACAGAACAAAAGCTAACAAAGATCACAAGTTCTTATCTCCAAATAAAATCCAGGGTAGTGTTCTTCGACGCCTTTTATTCGGGGTCCTTCGACGACGCCTTTCTCCTGCTGATGGAAACCTCGTCACTCTCCTCCTACCCTTTTTTATCTTGCGATCCGGAGGTAGGATTTGCTTCTCTTTGATGTAATCGGGGACAATCCATGCAGACATATCCGGGACAACATAAATGGACATGTGATAAGCCAATGCCCACAACTCCGTCCAATAATATTTCGAACACAACTCATGGACTTCTATTTGGGTATCACGACAACTAA
>PKML01049807.1:95415-107736 GCA_002933935.1 Eutrema yunnanense
AATATACATCGGTGGTGAGAACTTTATTTCTGTCAATTTTGTTCCCATTTGGATTTCTAGCTTAATTTGTTGAAATCTCCTTTTAATCTTTCTAGCAGGAATCTGGATACTCCGATACTCCATTTTCCCTTTTCGGTGAGTAATAAATTAGGTTCATTTTCTTAAGCCGTCATCGCAATTTCTAGGTTTCTTAATAAAAATTCTCTCTCTCTCTCTCTCTCTCTGAGTATTTCAAACAGACCACCAGATATCAGGAATTGGTTCTCAAGTTATGTCTATGAATCGTTCCCATTGTGTTTTTTAGCCAACAAAAGTGAAAACGAGCCAGATAAATAAAATATTGATGTTGCTGTTCCCAAAAGCAAATCCCCAGATAATTTTTTCTCGAACAAAGATCATAAGCCTGTGAAGAGGATAAGATAGGTAGAATTATGAAGAACTGGTTCTTTCTTGGATCGTCTCATCTTTTCGATCAGAAGATCATGAACCTTTTCCTTACTTAGGTTGTGTCATGACTTAACTATATATGTGACCAATGATTACATGACTAAGTGTTTAGGTCTTTCTTTTATTTTGTGTGTCCACCATTCAAAAGTTGAAGTTTCAAGTAATGCAGGCACATCGTGAATCCACTGGGACAGTAACGACGACTGATGATCACACCGAGGATCCAGTTGCTGCAGCTGAGGAAATAGCATTATGCAGAGCATGTGCTCGATTTGGTCTCGGTTTGTATATGTATCACGAATAGTAGGCCGATAATTTCAAGTGTGCTTACCTTTTTTGTTTGACAGACCATTCCTTATGTCATCTTGAGTACCAAATATGTAATGATGCCAACAAACAAGTTCAAATAATATAAGCAAATGATAATTCCGTCAGTGACGGGGGTTTTTGCATACCCCTGTGTTATTAGATTATATTTTTGTCTGTGTTTGTGTACATGAGTAAGTAACATTATGGTCTCAGAAGTTTTGGACCCATATTTGAAGCCATCCAAGAAGTGATTGCATCGACGAGCAGGGCAAGATCTTTTTTGTCTGTGTTTGTGTTTTTGCATACATCTGGAAGTGCCTGTCCAGACAGCAATTGAACTCGCTTTCAACGTTGTGACCTCATTGAGAGCCAAAAAAAAAAAAAAAGGTTTGTGTTCTTGGAGTATATCTGCAAGGTGATGGTACAAAAAGTATGTTATTTTGCATTAAACAAGTCGGTACCTGTTGCAGAGGAAGACTGTGATCCCCTGGCAGTGTGCAGATAGACATGTCTAGCATTGAGCTTATGGATGATTCCACGCCAAACACCTGGGCTAGGATTGATGTTTCATCTATTGAATCATCCTCGAACTTTAGCAACAGATTCCTAGAGATTCCATAGTAAGATCTTATCTGAACATGATTAGCAAGAATATCTATTAGTCCGATGGAGTGTGATCGATGGTTATCAAGACGAGAAAAGGCTCCATGATAAACATTTTTTTGTTTGAATAAAACTCCATGATAAACATGATTAGCAAGAATATTTATTTGTCACTTGAACTTTGTAAACTTCAGTTTAGATTATGAAATTTATCTTCGAAGTTGTTAAATTTGAACCCTTTTATATAAAAAATACAAAATTAGAAAAAACGAATTCAAGGTTACATTTTAGGGTATATATAGGGTTTAGGGTTTGAAATGAAATTTACAACCGTACAAACATTTGATTTAGTGTTTAGGGTATTGGAGGGTTAGGGTTAGGGTATTGAAGGGTAAAGGTTTAGGATTCAACACTTGCAATATATTATTTTCTATTTACAAACAATATAATTTATTGTTTCATATCAAAGATACATTAAGTATAATAATTAAATTATTGGTTTAGAGTTTTAAAATCATGAGTTAGGGTTAAGAAAAATGACTAGATTATATTTTACGCTTTAGAGTTTATGATTTAGGGTTTGGAGTTTATGTTTAAGGTTTAAGGTATATGGTTTGATGTTTAGGTTAAGGTTTGGGGTTAATAATACACAACACATAATTCAAAATACAAAATAGAACATAATAAATTTTGAGTTTGATTGTGTATATTGTTTAGGGTTTGAAATATAATTTTGTTGAATTTGATTTACTCTTATTGATCATGTATACCACATGAGATTTATTGTATAGGGTTTAGGGTTAGTGTATATGGTTTAAAGTTTTTCATTTAGTGTATAAACAGAATAATTTTTTAGTTTGATTTAGTGTATAAGGTTCAAGATTTGATTTAGTGTTTAGGGTATGAAATATAATTTCTACTAATATAGTTTTCATTTTTTTTTAACTCCAAAATTATATATTATTAAGAAAATAAATTATCATAAATTCATTAATATAAAATATTATTCCATTAATAATGTAAATAATTTTTTTTACATTTTGTTAATAATGGCTTGGAAAACAAATAAATCTTTAATAGATGGGAGTCAATAAGAAGATATCACTAGGATCGATGACGTGGCATAATCTCACTCCTTCCTTCCTATGAGTCGCTCAATCCTCTTCATCTCCTTCTAAATCCAACGGCCAGAAATCTCATCCTCTTCATCTCCTTCTACTCTTCTATCAGCCGCAACTCCACATGACATAGACGAACTGTTAGGGTTTGGTTGATTTCGAGACTGAGGCAACAACGCGCATACGGGCGAGCAATAATGGCGGCGGTGACGGGGTCTGAGAACAGTGACGGCGAGTCTCCTTCATGTCCTTCTTTCTCGCGGTTCCTCTCAGGCAAGCTTTCTCTCCTTCTCTCTCCCGATCTCTTCTGGCGCCGCGAAGCTCTCTCTCTCGATTTCATATTCTTAACCGAAATCCTTGTGTTTTTGCAGTTTGATTGTGGGGATCATCATGCGTACTCGGGATTGATCCTTCCACCGTTGATGTCCTCTTGATTACTCAGTATGTTTACTTATTCTTGCTCTTTGGCTAATGATACCCACTAATTGATTCTTGTCCTGATTTGATTAGAATGATAATTTGAAGCTAAATTTAGCGTATTATAAGAAAACCAAGGCATGGTGTGTAGAGGAAACATGTCTTTTTAGACCCATATTCATATGTTCCTTGTATAGCTGCCATTGGATTCAGTGGTACACAAGTTTGGAAAAATGGTAAGACCATATGTATTTTTAGATTGAGGAATTACACATTATAGTCAAGCGAACATGCTCAATTTTGATTTTCTTCCCTTTTATTTTTTCAGAAGGATTTATAGCTGCTAAAGACCTCGCAACCAGTTTAGAGAAGGCGTGGGTGGGACTTCATATCCAGGTACGTGGTAGCTGCCTCTCTTTCACTTATGATGTTGTTTGTCCTTCTGTACATTTTCGTTTTATGGATTTTTTGTTTTTCCCTACTAATGACGTAGACATTTCTTATTTTCAGGAAACAACTGCAAGTATCCTTTCAGCAGCACTTGCATCACAGAACTCAGAGCAACCTGCTTCTCGTGCTTCTAATGTTGTCTTGCCTTGTGAAGGCGGTTCTTTAGATGCAGCAGTTGCATCTCCATCAACGGCCTCTAGTGTTCAACCCTCAGAGAGAAAGTCAACAGAGACATCCGCATCAACAAAAGAAAACAATGATGGCACAGCTGCAGTTAAGGTTGTCCCGGGAGCTGAAATCATTTTCGCAGTTCTTTAGTTTGATGTTGTGCTTACATGGTTCAGATTTGTAATTTGTAATTTATAATTTTGTATTATGTATCATGTTACATCTAAAATATAATAAAATATGGCTATTTATTTTTAATGTCTTTTTTTTAATCAATTTTTGTTATTGTCTAATTATCCAAATAAATAATAAATATTAATTTAAAATATAATATAATATTTAGTAAAACAATTATGGGAATCAATTGCAGAAATCATTACATATATCGACTGCTATAGTAAAATTAGAGAAATGCTATGAATAAAATATTCAATAACGAAAAACAATTGTTATTGTAAAATATATGATTGCATCGAAAAAACTGCTATATTAGATGAAGATATGATAGCAATGCCAAAACCGCTATCTAAAGTGCCCGACCTACGATGACGGGCGCTGTCAGAGCGTTTTAGGAAACGCTATGATAGTTGAATCATAGCATTTAACAGCTGCTATTAATACCCACATTTCTTGTAGTGGGATATCTGAAAACTTTTCGACGGAGCATTCCAACTATAACTTCGCCGAAAAATCATCGGAAATCCCTCCGACAGGGAATGTTCGTCGGAAATCCGTTAGAAAATCCTCTTCGATAGTCTATCAGAAAGTTCCGACCATTTTTCGACGACTAGTGACTGTTGGAAAGACGTCAAAAACTTTCTGACGGATATCTGAAAACTTTATGGCAGATATCTGAAAACTTTTCGACGGGGCATTCCAACCATAACTTCGCCAAAAAATCATCGGAAATCCATCGGAAAATCCTTTTCGGTAGTCTATCAGAAAGTTCCGACCATTTTTTGATGACCAATGTCCATCAAAACGTTCCAACAGAAATCCGACAAAAATTGATTTCCGACGAAATGTAACTGACGGATTTAGTCCCGTCGGAAATGGTCGCTAGTTTTCACATGTAAGTAAAAAGTTGTGAAATAGGTATCAAAGTATAGAGAAATATATATATATATATATATATATATTTGATAGTGAAAAATAATTGTTAGATTATTTTTTATGAGAATAATATAAAGAAAACAAAATGTGTGGGATGTGTGAGATGAAACATAATAAAAAAATAGAGAGAAAATAGGAGAAGGGTAATTACCTCTTGGTAGAGGGGTAATAAGGTTAATAAACACCCAAAAGTATGAGAAAGTGTGTCTAAAATTTAAAGTGTCATATATGTAATTAGAGTTTGAAAAAGTGTGTATGAGTGTAATTTTCTCATTTTACATTTACCACTCAAATTTCATTCTCTTTTCTTGAATCACTAAAATAATACAATGGTAGTGTATTATCTTTATGAAGTATGTCATCTTAGTTGGTAGACTATTGTTAGGGTCGGTTTTATCTAGACGAGATCAACTGCGGAAACGACTAAGTAAAGAGTAGAGAGCCGAACAAGTGGAAAGAAGAACAAGTGGAGAGGCGAAAGAGTGGTGAGCCAAACAAGTGGAAAGGAGAACAAGTGGAGAGGCGAAAGAGTGGTGAGCCAAACAAGTGGAGAGGCAAAAGAAAGGAGAGCCAAACAAGTGGAGAGGCAAAAGAGTGGAGATGCGAAATAGTGGTGAGCCAAACAAGTGGAAAGGCGAAAGAGTGGAGAGCCGAACAACTGGAGAGTTGAACAAGTGCAGAGGCAAAAGAGTGTAGAGGCCGAGCCAAACCGACTCACCTCGGACTAAGCCGGAGAAGAGATGGAGAGGCCGAGGCATAACAACTCACCTCAGACCAACACGAACCATGCCTCAGATGAGCTAATACCATGCCTCGGACGAGCTGAGACCTCGCCTCGGGAGAACCAAGACTACACCTCGGACGAGCCAAGACAACTCGCCTCTGCAAAATCATGACCATGCCTCGGCAAGCCGAGACCACGCCTCGGAAAAACAAGACCATGCATCGGCGAACTAAGACTGAGGCCAAACCGAGACCATGCCGACCTAGTTCACCTCGGCAGCTTAAGAGAGAAAAGAGGTTGATCCCATGAAGAGCAAAGCATCATGGGCCGAGCCGGGTATGTTGTGGGCCGAAGCAAAGATTAATGGGCCGAAGCGAAGCTTACCATCCAAGCATAATGGGCTGAACTGAAAGCCCATTAAACGACTCAAGTCATCATTCACCCTAGGAGACGATCCAAGTCGGCAATCGCGTAAGGATAAAATGAAATCTTCCAAATATCTTCCGAGATCCTCGTGAAGGCGGTTCAATGAGACTTGTATAAATAGATGTCATAGTCATTCATAAACGAGACACAACTTTTACCTAGCAAAAACACTTAGCAAATTCTCTTGTACGCAAATCTTTTCTAAACAACAATAAAAATCACCTTTGGATATTTGTTCTCGCGTTTTTTACGCATAATATTATGTTCCCTCTAAATTCCTTTACAAGATTTAGCTGTGCGAGTTTCGACTACCAAAATTTGGCGCCGTTTGTGGGGAATACAAGTTTTCTTACTCACAGAAATTACAGAGAATAAGATCGGAAGAGATGTCCGATAACGAACAAAGGAGAGGTGACGAAGCGAACAACAACGGTGGTGAAAACTCCGAAGCAATGATCGATCCCATCATCCCTCATCTTGGAAACACAGAAGATGCCTCGGCATCCCTAGCCGAACTGAAGGACATGCTCGCCGCGTTGCTGAAGAAGCCGGATGAACAAGACAAGTTGAACAAAAACCTATCAGAGAGGCTCGAGACACTGACGTTGGAGATCCGAGCCCAAGATCCGCACACCGGAAGCCTCGGCTCAGCGGCAAATCCACCCAGAGGAATCGCGAGGAAACTCGGTCTCAACCCGATGGCCCTCGACTTCTCAACACCAGCAGGTACCTCGGTCCATGCCTCAGGAATCCCGAGGGGGCTACCATCCTTGCACCCATTCGACGAGGTGACACCCGCAGCGACGAGGCCAATTTTACCCGAGCCACCTCGGTTAAACCGAGAAACATGAGTCACCAACGATGGGTTTTCCCAACAAACCGAGATCAAGCTGGAATAAACCAATTCATCCCACCTCGAATTAGAAGTGGAACCGAGCTCACCAGATTACAAGCGGCTCAAGACGAGTGTTTTGTGGGCCGAAACGGAGTCCATCCACCAAACTCTCTTGGGCTGAGCTAAAGGTCCAAGTCGTTGATTACTCTAGTATAGTCGGTGGCTGCGCGGAATAAAAGGGAAATATTCATTCTAGCTCCAAGAATCTCGCACACAAACTTATATAAGTAGCATTCACAATCATATTGGAGAGGGCATCATAAAAAAACTCTAACACTAGCTCTTAGCAACAAAACTATGTACTAATACGCTTACGAAACAGTAATAAAACAACCATCTTTTGATCTCTTACTGTGTTTACATCACATAAACTTTTGTTCCCTTAAAAGTCTCTTACAATAATCGATTGTGTGGATTTCGGCTCACACAATCAAAATTGTTGTTGAAGTGGAGTTAGAGTTCGCAGCTCATCTCTTTATGCGTTGGAAAAATGAGGTAAACTCCGAATTTAGGGTTTTTTCATTTGATTTTTCAAGAGATTATGTATAAATTTTGATGGATATTGTGTTGTAATTGTAAAGCTTGGATGAGATTAGTTTATAGTGTTTAAATAATGCCAGTTGTTTGTAATGAAACACATTGTATTATCACATACACCAAATGTTCAACAGAATGTCAACTTCTGAATTTTGTTGTTGTTGTTGTACTTGTTTCAGCTCTGAATATGCAATTTCCAAGTTTACTACAATAGAAAGTTTGAAATTTTATAGGATAAAGTAACGATGTATGTTGGAGGGAAAGTTCACACACTTGTAAGCTATTCGCAAGCCATGCGTACTTACTTGATGGAGTCGTTCAAGCATCTCTTTGTGTGGACAAGGGATTTCGTACAAACTTCATTTTAAAGATTTTACGGAGCTGAAGTTGTTGTGTAATAGAGACGCAACTTTTCAGAGAATGTGTGAAGCTGTATTTTGAACAAAAGCGACTAATATTTCATGGTGCTTGAAGATGGTTGTGATAAAGTTGTTGGTGATGTTAATTAAAATAGAGCTATTGGTGATGAAAACATATATGTTGGTGATGATAATATAGCTACTGGTGATGAAAATAAAGCTGGTGGTGATGAGGATGTTGGTAATGATCATAGAGCTAAAGTTGATGGAAATGATTATATATGTAATGTTGATTATTAAATGTTTGAGGAATAAGTCATAACTGATGAAGAAGAGCATGTGATGAAGAAAAGCATGTCAATTATGAGGATACTCAAAATTGAGGATGGTGAAGGTGAAAGACGATATGTAGGGTGCAGAAAAAGGAAGTTGAGATATTATATTGGCTCAGGTATTTGACATCATATATGAATTCAAGGAAGATATGATTGATTATGTTCTTAAGGAAGGATATAATGTGAAGTTCAAAAGATGGAGATCCGAAAAGTATGAAGTGAGGTGTTCACTTGGTGGTGGTTGCAAATTCAGAATCTACTGCGCATTTGAAAAATGATTAAAAAGGTTCATGGTTAAGACCTTCAATGATGAGCATACATGTATGAAGGACGAGTATAGCAAGTTAGTGAAAGATGATATCATTGCTAGGTTGGTTCTTGAATGACAATAGGAAAGATTTTACCTACAAGCCGATATCTAACACAATTTGTCCGAGAAATAGCAAAAAGTGTGACAAGAGATATCGGTTTCATTCTTACTTGGCCATGGGAGGACCATTGTGGTTACATGACCAGCTTCAATGTGAGGCATATTGGAGCATCTAGTCTTCCTTATTTTAAGGAGTTTGATGTTCTCTTTTGATTGAATTTTGCTCGTATTTTTGTCTTCGTTTTTTGTTTTTATTTCAAACTTTTTGTTTTCACAACTTTGATATAAATATTTTTCAGATGGAAAAAAATAAAAACTTGACCCACATTTATATATATAAAGTTGGATATGCTATCTTCTCATGATGCCACATCATTTTTCATATTCTAAAATTATAACACATCACCAACTCTTTTTTTTTTGAACAACTGCTAATTCATTAAATCAAAGGTGTTACAACACGGGAACAGGGGAGAAATTGTTAATTTTAAATGGCTAATATATCATTTTATTATATTTTATGTTATTATACATTAATTCTCATGGTAACTATCATTCATTGATTTTAACAAGAATTTAAAAAGATATTTCTTTATAAATGATAGTTTATATATATATATCGATACATTACTTCATTATTATTATAAATGTTATACTTTATTTAAATGATGATTAGGTAGATATGGATAGTAAACTATAAAATTCTAGGATAGTTGGATTTGGATCCGGTTTTACCAAATCCAAGAAACGAATTCTCGGATCCGAGTTTGTTAATATCCACGAATATCCAAATCCGTTTCAAATCAATTAAAAACTAAAATATAAGAAAAATATAAATTTAAAAAGATATTTTAACGGGATACCAAATTGGATATTATGGATTCGAATCCAGGGGATAGCGGTTTCATCGGCACGATTGAGGTCTTTGGTGTTACATATGGTTTTAAGTACCGGATCTGCGAAGGGGATCTGGGCTGTAGTTGTCGTAGTTTCCAGAGATTTCAAAGCAATACATCTCGTGGAAGATTCTGTGATTCAATTGCGGATCCTGATTGACAATTTTTGGAGGTGGTTTATTGAGGAGGATCGTAACCAGATGGCGGAGTTAATACAGAGGATTGACAAAGAAATCGAGTATATAGGGGAGTCTCAGGGACTTGTTCAAAGCATCACCACTCTCCTTTCTCCTTTTTGTTCAGTGTTTGCATCTTCCCCTCCTTTCTACAATATGTCTCAAAGCCATTTGGTCAAAAGAGATGGTTTTAATTTTTTTGTTATGGTTTTGTACGATGGTTTTACTATCAATTACACTAATAAATTTGAGACATGGAGTTTATTCAAAAACAATCGGAGATCATGTGTAGGTACTGTACAATTTCAAGGGGTCGTAAGGTTATTTATATTAACCCAATTTGGGCTTAGAATGGAGACAAGCTACACTCATCGTAAGGATGAAAAGAAAGTCTCATTAATAATTTGGGAAATTGAGGTAGCAGTGTATATTGAAAATCAGAGGTGGGTTTGTGGAAAATTAAAGGATTATTGTAGCCAATGTCGGCAAGCTCTGGTTGTAACGGTGGTTGTTATGAAGGTTTCATCAAACCCAAAGACCAATTTAGCAATACCAAATTAGTTTTTATTTATGCGGATCATGAGTTGGAATTGTCAGGGACTCGGGAATCGGTACACAATAGGTTATTTGCGGGAGGTTTGGAAAAAACATAAGCCAGAATTTTTATTTCTTTCAGAAACTAAGCAAGATTTTTCTTTTATGCAAAAATTTCAACTTCATTTTGGTTATAATAAATTATACACGGTCGAACCGTGCGGTGCGAGTGGTGGACTCGCTTTATATTATGATGATTCATTGGATGTTACTATTTTATTTTCAAGTAAACGAATAATTGATATTGAGGCAACTATTCAAGGAAAAAAAGTTTTCTTGTCGTTTATTTACGGTGATCCGGTACCAAAAAATCGAGATCAAGTGTGGGAACGGTTAACCCGAACAAGCACAGCACGAGACGCCCCTTGGTTTATAATTGGCGATTTAAACGAAATTACGGGAAATAATGAAAAACAAGGAGGAAATTTACGACCTGCATCTTCCTTTATGTCCTTCAATCTTATGATACAACATTGCGGTTTTCTGGAATTTCAGTGTCATGGAAATACCATGTCCTGGAGGGGAAGGCGGAATTCGAAAATTGTTCGGTGCCGTCTGGATAGGGCCTTAGCTAACGAGGATTGGCATGAAATTTTTTCTCATTCATATGTTGAATACTTGGCAATGATTGGGTCGGACCATAGGCCAATTGTTGCCACCATTGAGGATAAAATACCGCGGAAACGGGGACAATTTCGGTTTGATAAACGGTGGATTGGACGGGACGGCCTTATGGACACAATTTCAAAGGGCTGGGAAATTAACACAAGTGGCAACGGATCCTCATTTATAGAAAAAATAACGAATTGCCGGAGAGAAATATCAAAATGGCGGAAAAATAATTTACCATACGGCAAGGAGAAAATTAGAGATTTACAACAAGCTTTAGAGGAGGTCCAGAATGATGATAATAGTACACCCGAGGAATTGATGGATATTACGAGGAAACTGAAAGAGGCTTATTTAGATGAGGAGTTATTTTGGCAACAGAAAAGTCGCACATTATGGGCAACGGTGGGGGACAGAAATACAAAGTTCTATCACGCGCAAGTTAAGCAAAGACGAGCGCGAAATCGGATTACTGGACTACATAATGCATCAGGATCTTGGGTTACCTCGGATAAAGAGGTGGAACAAGTGGCGGTTAACTATTTCGAGGATTTATTCACATCAACTTCCCCGACGGATTTTGAGAATGCTCTCAGTGATATTCCGGCTATAGTTTCGGAACAGAACAATGATATGCTTACGGCAATGGCTACGGAAGAGGAAGTTCGTAGAGCCCTTTTCATGATGCACCCAGAAAAGGCTCCAGGCCCTGACGGAATGACGGCTTTATTCTTCCAACGATCATGGCAAATTATAAAGACAGATGTAGTAGGGCTGGTTAACGGTTTTCTGGAAACAGGTTTTTTTGATCAACGGTTGAACATGACTAATATTTGCCTAATCCCGAAGACAGGACGACCCACTCGCATGACGGAATTACGACCTATAAGTCTGTGTAATGTGGGTTATAAGATCATTTCGAAGGTTTTATGTCAGAGGTTAAAGAGATTGCTACCGGACCTGATCTCAGAGACCCAATCAGCCTTTGTATCAGGGAGACTGATCTCTGATAACATTTTGATCGCACAGGAGATGTTTCACGGTCTACGTACCAATAAATCCTGCAAAAGTAAGTTTATGGCAATTAAGACGGATATGAGCAAAGCATATGACCGGGTAGAATGGCCATTTATTGAACACCTTTTGAGGAAATTTGGCTTTGCGGAAAAGTGGATTTCATGGATGATGTGGTGCATCCAATCGGTACAATATAAGGTACTTATTAACGGTAACCCCAAAGGGCAAATAACACCATTCAGAGGACTGCGACAAGGTGACCCATTATCACCCTATTTATTTATACTTTGCACGGAGGTCTTGATAGCCAATATACGGAAAGCAGAGAGAGAGAAATCACTTACGGGGTTGAAAGTGGCGAGGGCAGGCCCAGCAGTCTCACACTTACTCTTTGCGGACGATAGTCTGTTCTTCTGCAAGGCTACGGTACAGGAGTGTCACACCATATTAAATATACTTAAACAGTACGAGTCGGTCTCAGGGCAACAAATTAATTTTTCAAAATCTTCCTTAATTTTCGGACATACAGTACAAGATGCGGTACAGGACGAGATAAAACAATTGTTAGGAATCCAAAATATGGGAGGGGTGGGTACTTATCTGGGTCTCCCGGAAAGTCTCGGAGGAGCAAAGAGCAAGATTTTTAATTTCGTTGTCGAAAGACATGATGACAGAGTTAATGGATGGACATCAAGGCTACTAAACAAAGGGGGTAAAGAGGTTTTACTTAAATCGGTAGCATCAGCTATGCCGACTTT
>PKML01049807.1:108354-125303 GCA_002933935.1 Eutrema yunnanense
AAAAAAAAAAAAAAAAAAAAAAAAAAGAAAAATATAAATTTTAAGAATATTAAAATATTAATTTATAAAAGTACATGCATGTTAAAGGGTAAGTAATACTCGCGGGAGCTTCCAGAAGCTAGAATGACAACTCTGATATAAATGCATGTTAAATGGTACGTGATAAGATAAAAATATCAGTTACAAAAATTTGCAAATATAATGCATATGAAATCTGGTTGTTACCTAATATAGTTATCAAACATATTTTGCATTTATTTCTGTTTATTATTGATGACTTAACAATTTTTCAATTTTTAAAAAATCTATATAACATTATTTGGAAACCCTACGGTTATACTCTATAAAAGACGAAATGTCTTCCATAAACATTTTCCTCATCATTTTTTAAAAGTAGCATTTCTGATTTAATTATAATCTTTGTTTCTCATGATTTTTTTTTTAACTCAATCTCTTATTTGAAAATTTTGAAGAATATGTGAAAAATACTTTGCAAAACAATACCATATTGTTGTTGGTACTAACGATCGAGATGGTTCTAATCGACTCAAAAGTTAATTATTTGTTTTATTTAGTTTTATCATGGGAGAATCTCAAAAATACAATTTTGGAGACAACACTATTCAAAACTACCATTAGACTAGACGCTGGATATTTTCATAAATACAACTATCTAATAATGAAAAAGACAAAATTACCCAGATCTATCACTGAACAGAAAAGTCCCAGATTTTTGTGAAATCATGAAACCACCGCCAAAGGATCTGGAGATCCCGGAGATTACGACGGATGAATTAGCGGTGGCGGATGGATTTTTGTTTGGATTTTCGACGAGGTATGATCGATGATCTTCAGCGATGATCTCTCACTGTTCTACTTTTGTGTCTCATTTCAATGTCACTTCTCGCCGTTCGAGCGCTATTTTTGGTTCTCTCTCTAAACCTTCGCTTAATTTGGCTAAACCCGTGACTGAGTTACTTGCTCCTTCCACTGCATCGGCGTCTCGATCTGCATTCCCCGTCGCTCCAAAATTCGCAGAATCAGTCGTTGAGGTTGAACCGAAGACTACTGATTATGGTGATGATCATGTATGCACATCTCTAGCTTTATTCTATTTCTCCTCAATTGTATTCCATGGATGTGAAAGTCGATATGTGGAATTTTGTAAGAATCCCTGAAATGAGATGATAAAACAATTCTACTCTTCTCATGTTATATCTTGAGACCTCGAACTCGAAATCTTATCCTATATTCAAAATCAAACTCTGAGATAAACTTCATTTCATGTATTGAAACTAGAGTTGACTAGCGAATGAAGAGTTCTCAATAGGAGATTTTTAGGTTTTGTTCATGATTAGTGGATTGTAGATCTTAATATCTTTCATCGGTAATTTGAATATTAGGATTTCCAATTTAGGAGAACTAGTTATATTAAACTGAATTTGGCTTTTTCAACATTCTGGTGCTCAATTTATTTTATTACACTCTTTACTGTTATTATTTTCTCTTATGGCTTTCAAAATCTTGTAAAAAAGAAGATGATTGGTTTCTACACTTCTTATACAATAGAAACCTGACTTTCCGAACTTGATGTTGATATTGTTCATAATGTGTATGGGTTTAAAGATAGATGGCCCGTACTTAAAGATATATGTTGCATGGCTTATATGGTCATTCTGTGCATCTGCAAAGAATTTGTTGATGAGAGTGGAACACATGAAGAGATAACCACTTCAGTAGAGAATTTCTTTGCTAGTCTTCCAAGTAAAATCAAGCAAAGGTGTGCACCTTGTCAAGTCATGTCTCCTCCATTCTTCTCAAAGAATTGAGAAGGATTGTAGTTGTGACAATGGAACCATTTTATTGGTGATTGAGGAGCTAACCAAGATGTTACTAAAAGAACCGAAAGATTTAGTTGCTAAGTTTTAAAAAGAAACATTCATCATCCATGGCAAGTGAGCATAAATATGATGGAGCTGCACCTAGTAGCAACATTAGAGAGTATACTTTTTTGGTTTGATTACAATTCTTATGCTTGATCTAGCTCCATTTATTGTTAACAAAATTATGAAAAAATTTTAGTATTAACAAAATTGTAAACTTTTATAAACAAATTTATATGACCTTATAAATACGTTAATACTATTGAGATTTATATAGATTTAGCAAGATTTATATGGTTTTATAAAGATTTAACAAGATTTATATGGTTTTAAAAAAAGTATATGGGTTTTTAAAGATTTAACAAGATGTATAGAGGAAGTTCCACCAAAAATCCATAAGGTTTATAAAAATATTTATATCGTTATATAAAGATTTAACAAGAAGTCTAAGTGGAAGTTTCACCAACAATCGATCAGTAATGTGATCAATTTAAAATGTTTACAAAATTCATTATAAAGCTTTGTTAATACCAGTAACAATAATGGTTTTATATGGTTTTAAAAGACTTACAAAAATGTTTATAAATTCGAAGCTGATTTATATGGTTTATACAAGAATGGTTTCCAAAAGGGTTCCTTTGGTCGAGTAGTTAAGGTGTGTGTTTGCTAAATGTATGGGGTTTCCCCGTGAGGGTTCGAAATTCTCGGACTTATATAGTTTTATAAATATATAACAAGATGTCGGTGTGCGAGTTTCACCAAAAATCCATCAGTTATGTGAACAATAAAAAACGTTTAAAAAATCTATTATAAAGTTTTGTAAAAAGTGGTAACAATGATTTTCCTTACAAAAATCCATCAATATGTGGATTTCTTGTGTTATGGAATGTGTAACTTCAGTCTCATACTCTTTCTTGATCAACGAAGGTCCTCATGGGAAAGTCCTCCCTTCCTGAGGCTTAAGACATGACGATCCGTTTTCTCCGTACCTTTTCATCTTGTGCACATAGGTTTTATATGGGTTATGTCGTAAAGCCCAAGAGAACGACTCTTTGGAAGGCATTCGTGTGGCACACAATAGTCCCCAAGTGAATCACCTCTTGTTTGATGACGATACAATGTTCTTTTGCAAACCGAACTCGGAAAATTGCAGCGCGCTCGCCTTAATCCTCCAGCAATATGAGTCAGCTTCGGGACGTCGAAGATAAGGCGTGTGTCTGCTAAGTATATGAGGTTTCCCTGTGAGGGTTTGAAATTCTTGGACGTCGAAGCTTTTATGGATTTATATTGTTTTATAAAGATTTATATGGTTTTAAATAATTTTAAAAGAATCTATATAGTTCTATAAAGATATAACAAGATGTTGGTGTGGAAGTTTCACCAAAAATCCATCACTTATGTGAACAATTTAAAACGTTTCAAAAATCTATTATATAACTTTGTAAAAAGTCGTAACAATGATGTCTTTGCAAAACTGTATACAGTCTTATAAATAAAGGTTTTTGTTTCTTATCCATAAACACATATAAGTAATCGAGTTCATTTCTCTGTGCAAACTTTGGAAAAGAATAGCAAACAAATTTATAAATCCTTATAATGAATAGCTAAAGAAAGAGTTTTCTTTATATATGAATAGTTTAAAAAAATCATTGATTATCCTAACAAGGTTACTTGCCATCTCAAGAAGTAACCTAAGTCGGCGGCCGCGCAAGAGAAAATGAAATATTTCAGATTCTATCCGAGATTCTCGGACACGAAACATGTATAAATAATGAGCATAGTCATTCATAGAAGGGACACGTTTTTACCCTAGAAAAAACACTTAGCAATATCTTGTACGCAATCGCTTTCTAAAGAACAGATAATAAAATCACCATCTTTGGGTCTCCAACTTTGTTTTTCCAGAAACTTCGGCTCCCTCTAAAAGTCTCTACAAAAATTGATTGTGTGAGTTTCCACTTTCACTAAGAGCACCAAGGGTAAGGATATATATGGTTTTATATAGTTTTAATAGGATTTATATCGTTTTATATAGTTTTAAAACTATCATATAAAATCATATAAATTCAATTAAAACAACCAATATCCAAATAATGTAGCTTCGGCCGAGTATTTACCAATATCCAATAGACAACTAAATAGATGACCAAGTATAATATGAAAGCTAACATTGTAAACCATATTGGTAAAATGTTTAAAAGGATTCATAAGATTTTAAAAGGATTGTACTAAAATTATTTATATGGTTTTAAAAGCCCTTAAAAGGTTTTATATGGGTTTATATTAGCCATGGGCATAAAAACCCAACTCGAAGAACCCGAAATAGGTTTCGGCTTTCACTAAGAGCACCAAAGGTAAGGATATATATAGTTTTATATAGTTTTAAAAGGATTTATATTGTTTTATATAGTTTTAAAACTATCATATAAAACCATATAAATTCAATTAAAACACCCAATATCCAAATAATGTAGTTTCGGCTGAGTATTTACCAATATCCAATAGACAACTAAGTAGATAACCAATTATAATATGAAAGCTAACATTGTAAACCATATTGGTAAAATGTTTAAAAAGATTCATAAGACTTTAAAAGGATTGTACTAAAATTATTTATATGGTTTTAAAAGCCCTTAAAAGGTATGGGTTTATATTAGCCATGGGCATAAAAACCCAACCCGAAGAACACGGAATACGAGGTTCGGTTTCGGTTAGCCAATATTACTCCGAATGGCTCCTCAACAGATTTGTTTCGGTTCTGGTATTGCAATAACTATAATTATCTAACAATAGTTAGATACCCGTACCAATGCTTCATCACTCGTACATGGATCAGATGAAGCTATTCATATTGAGGTATGTTTCCGCTGTGGGGGCGGGACACTAGGACGCGGGCCATTATCCTAAGACCTCTTCTTTCTCCTATTAACATTATATAAAAGTTCCTAAATCTAGTCTCTACTTTTGAATTTAAAGGATTAAAAGGATTTATATGGTTTTAAAAGGATTTATATGGTTTTAAAACTAGCATATAAAACCATATAAATTCATTTAAAACACTCAATATCCAATAATGTAGTTTAAGCAGAGTGTATAAAACCAGAGCTATAATTATACAACCAGAGCTACGTAAGTTTTATGCAATATATATTGTGTTTTAAAAAATATTAATGATCGATGAACTTGAAATTAAAAGTTTTCCTTGTGGAATATAAACTTGGTCGTAGTTTTCCTAAATAAATCTTGAGCCAAACCCTTCAACTCTCCTATGATGCATGATTTACCACATTAGAAAACCCCTAAAAACAAAATACAAAGGCAAAATACATTACTGCTACATAGATTATACGAGAAAAATCTCCTATATATAGTTTAAGGGATTGTTGTAATGATCACATACCAACTCGTTGATTTGCGTGTTTCACATCGAAGTGCTTGAAGACGATGCGTCGGTCCGTTACTGTAACATGGATCGCGGTTCTAGCGGGTAGGTCCGTTGCTGTCCAAAAAAATAAAAGTGTTTGATGTGGGGCGGGCCAATTGGACGCATGCACAATATATGGTTGCAAAAGGTTAATGAGCTTAATCTTTATGTCTAGTTCGAACCCTTTTTTTTTTAAACTAGACTGTAAGTAAAATAATAGGGATTTCTCACGACAGGCACCAAAGGTAATTGGAAAATTTTCTACTGTCGATTCACTTGACTAACTCTCTTTCTCGAATTTAAACCATCGTTTCGAATTCAAAAGTGCCATCAATAACAACCATCTTGCGCTGAGGCACCTAGCAAACTCCCCTTAACTTTTATCTTCAGAAAGGTGCCATCAATAATAACTACTTTCCTCATCAACTTAAAACCTCTAGCCGATACAGCAAATGCCAAAAAAACATACTTAAATTTCCCAACTGGATCAACCTCAATAAAAGTAGAACCAGGATTCGTTACATTTACCATATGAAAAAAACTTGGCAAGTCTTCATAGCTATTAGCAGGAGTCCCTCTAGCAACCTCTTGTGCATGTTCTTGAGTTCTCCACGCTTTTGAATATGGAATCACAACCCCATGATCTTTTTTAATCTTCTCTGCAATTTGTTTTGGTCTTAGTCCAATTTTTCCTCCCTCGAAATGATTGCTTACCATTGTACCCAACAACTTGGCATTTGCTTGTTGATGATTGACCTTCCTTAAGGAAGTGTCACAGTTGTGCTCATGGAGATACTGGCGAACCACAAAACTTTCAGTCCCCTTCACTTTGGTTGCCCAAAATCTCCAGTTGCATTTTTCATCAATGCAACGAAGAAGATATCTTTTCTTGTCTGAATGCTGAGTACGAAACTCAAAACTATCTTTCATTGCCAGCGTCCACAGCCTGTTGCTCATTTCTTGTTTGTCTTTGAATTTTTTTCCACAATAAAGGCCATCATCATCACCAACATATTTATTAGAAGAACAACTGGGAGCCATAGGTCTTGGATCAAGCACTGAAACTTCATATTGGTAACCACATCTTAATGTTGACGTTTCTGATCCATAAAACACATGAGTGGTCGAGTTCACCCTTCTCTAAATTTGGAAAAAAAAAAAAACAGCCAACAAATTTGCAAACTCTTATAAATTAATAGCTTACAGAGAGCTTTCTTGATAAAAAGTACCTCATGCCTGATATGCTCAAATTAATACCCTAAAAGTACTAAGCAGTAGTTGCAGTAAAGTAGGGGTCGAACACAAGGACTCACAGAGATACACAATAGATTATATAGGTGAAAATAAAGCTAAGTGATCAATGGTATTGAAAACCGGACGTGAATTAAAACGGTTGTAAATTCAATTGGAGAAGGATAGATTCAGGGTATTTCTCAGGGAATCAATGAAGTCAAATAAACTAACTAGCATGATTCAGATTTAGCGCGGTTCTTGAACTCAAATCACTAAGATATAGTTGACCAACTCTCGCTGCGAAAACTATCTAAATCTAAATCCTAGGAATTCCAAATCTCTTTGTGAATCCTAAAGTCTAAATCAGCTTTTAAATCAGGTTTGATTTGTTCACAAAACAACTAAACCAAATCTCTTTGCGAATAGTTATTTTGCTCACCTTAGGTTCTATCTATCAGGTAATTAATCGCACTCTCGCGCCTAATCAATTATCCTAAGATCTAAGTTCTAGGTGATCAATCTAAAATTAGCTTTGCAAACAACCTATGGTGAATAACTAATTCAGATGGTGAATCCTAATAACAAATCAACCTAGCATTCAGAGAAAACCCTATTGAAAACCCTGAACTTAACAAGAGATCTACTCATACATGGAAATTGAAGCAATAAACATGTTTGAATAAATCATCAAATAAAACAGAAAGAGTAACAAAAGGGTTCGAAATCTTCTCTCGGACGAACAGAGTTTCAGACTTGTCTCCCTTCAAAAAGCTCTCTCACAAAACCAAAGTAAAATAAAGCATAGCCATGAAAGTGGTTGTAAAATCCTATTAAATAACCTAAATCACGTTTTGGGGCTTCTTGTAAATAATAAAGTTTTCTAGGCCATTTTGCAATTCTTCAACTCTTCATTAAAGTCGCGGGTCGTGTCTGCCTCGATGAGTATCGACCGATACCAGGCAGTATCGATCGACACTGATGCTTCAAATTGGGTACTCAGCTACACAAACGTCTACTTTGCTCAAAAATGCTCCAGAAAGCTCCAATATCTCCAATTATGCTCCAAACGTGCTAAAACCTGTAAAAGACCCTAAAACACTACAAAATAGTAGAAAGACTCTATAAAATGGATTTATATCATGGCTTAAACGGGGTAAAAACCATGATATATCAACTCCCCCAGACTTAGCCTTTGCTTGCCCTCAAGCAAATAGAAGACTAAACCAGAGAAAGAGGTTTGAAAACATAGAGACTCACTTGTTCATGAAACGTTGCAATGACCCTTTTCCCAAGCACCCAAATGTCACCTAACCAGTTTTTGATCTAACCACCATGTACTTCTCCGTAGACATTCACAGCTTCCCAGACTACACACATTATTTCACAGCATCGTTCAATCAAGCCATCCTCGCCAGTTTCATCGCTATGATTAATACCAAGAACCTTCTAGATTCTTTCACATACAATATCATGACAAGGAACCACCCTTTTTCACACTTTCTGGTATTATTTCTCTCCCCCAGACTTATTTCTTATTAAGTTCTTTCTTTTATTATTTTTTAGCTTTGCATATACACATCAAGGTATGAGACGCGAGTATTGATGGTGTTAGCCACCGAATCCCCGGTTCTTCCCTCTTAACGTATCAAAGGCGTAGGCGAATAATGGCATCATAGGAAAATCCTAGCCTCGCTTCCAATCCTTTGTATGATCATCTCCTCTGAAGTAGAATAATGAGATCGTTGGAAATTTTCCTAACCCTCTACTTAGAAGAAAATCATTTCATCTTTTAATGCATCTTATTAATTAACTTGTAACAGGGAGAGAAATACCATCACTTTAAACACGTGGGTTCCTTTGTCAGATACGAATGATGAATCAAGCTCAATGGATACTAACCACATTAATGAAGTGCAAAAATTTGGCTCAGGTTTTAGAGAATTTTGCTCGAAACATGAGTGTCTTCTGGTTAACTAGTCAGCCTTTGGATTTTTCATTAGTCGATCTAGAACTGATCCTGTAACAATGGTCACTTAGAAGCAAGGTCAAATCAATAGATTCAAGAAAAAAATCACAGTCTCCAACAAAGTTTTGACTCAATAAAACAACGAATGACTCAAAAATGACTGACTCTAAGAAAAACGAAAAACAAAGTCAGCGACTACCTCCCCCAGACTTGAACAACACTGTCCCCAGTGTTATCTAGCCTAGAGTTGGTGAAAGAAAACAAAAGAACCAAATGGATTGTGAAAAATCAAGAAGTTACCGTGCTGGAACATCGAGTATCGACCGACACACGGCCTGGTATCGATCGATACCAGACTTAAGTCGATATGATGAACTGTTCACTCGCGTAGGGTGTCAACCGATACTAACAGGGTATCGATCGACACTCAGGCGATTTCGTGTTCCCTCCTTGTTTTTCCTGACACAGACCCAAAAACGAAAAATAAAAACGAAAATAAAAACATATGTATAGGCTCACCAGTGGGTTGCCTCCCACCAAGCGCTCGTTTAAAGTCAGTAGCTTGACTTTACGGACGATCAGTCAGGAGAAGAGTGAGAGCTTGCGCCGAAACAAGCTCCACAATTAGACATCGCCAGCTTCAGAGTTCTGCTCATCATGCTCTCTACAAACTCCTGTCCTTTCTCTTTCAGCTCCGAAGTGAGAATGACTCTAGCCTTGGAGAATGGTTTCGAAGTTCCCTTGCACTTCACCTTATATTCAATTGAATCTCCATCGCACTTCTGAGGGGTTAAAGTCACATGGGGAACACTTTTTACTCCTTTGCTCTTCACCTTCTTCTTTACCTTAGTTGTTTTGACGTCTTTCTTGGTGATGACAGAATGACTATCTAGAACGTCGATGGTAATAGGTCCGTCAGGAGGCTCTTCCAAAAGATCAACTACCAACGTCTCTCCTGGAACAACGGTGATGCAAGAGATATGTGTGGGAGTTCCTCTAGGGATGGTTTTGTAGTACACCTCCTTGTCAATGTATGAGAACGAGATGTACTTGCTGGGTGTGTCCATAATGGCACCAACCGTAGCCATGAACGGTCTTCCAAGAATCAACTGAGTACGAGATTGTGCGCTCATCTCCACAATCTGAAAATCAGTAGGAACCAGGCAATCTCCTACGATAATCAGCAAATCAGGGATTGTTCCATATGGAAGTGAGGTGTAACTGTTTGCGAATGTGATAGATGACATGGGAGATCGAATATCAGCTACCAATCTCTCTTCAATTGCCCTTGACATGACATTGACGCTAGCCCCTGAGTCAACGAGAGACTCTTTGAATTCAACTCCAGAGATGGAGCATGGAACGGAGAATATCCTTGGGTCTTCCCTATTGGTCAACTGCCTCATCGGTAGTGACTTGCTTCTTGCCTTGATAAAGAGTACTTCGATCTCTTCCAGAGTTTCTCTGCAATCTCGGAAGTGACTCAGCAGAGGCCAACCCTCTAGAGCTTCTTCAAAAGTGAACGAGTGGGGTATCTTTCGTACCATCTTCTCAAAGCCACGCATCTGCTTTGGAGTGATGGGGACTCGGAGGTGTTGAGGAATAGGATTCAGCTTCTTGGGTTTGCGAAGTCTGTCAACACTCATACGCGGCTACTTCGCAGTATATGGGTAGGTATCGATCGATACAGGGAGGGTGTCGATCGATACAGGGAGGGTGTCGATCGATGTATGGAGGGCATCGATCGATGCTTGCTCCTTCAAGACGTCCTTGACAGATTCTTGGACGGGTGTCGATCGATACAAGAGGGTATCGTTCGACACAGAGGTGATTTCCGAAATCTCTTCGTCATTCTCAGCAAGATCGGTGAAATTGTAATCGTCTGGGTTCTTCTTCACTCTTGAATTCACCTCTGCTCTACTCTTCGATGTGAATACACTAACATACGTCATGACAAGGAATCCAGCTTTCCATTGAAATCTCCAATTTGGGCAACCTGAGTCTCGAGCTTCTTATGTTGGATGCTAAGAGTCTCAATCTTGTCATTCAGATTCACGTACAAGGAATCCTTCTTTCCATTGAAATCCCCAATCAACTCCTGTTGTCCTTGAAGAATTTGCTCAAACATGGCTTCTATCTTGCTTTCAGAAATTCTGGGTGGTGTGGGTTAGCATTGATACCTTTGATCTTGAAATCCATCTCCACCAACGTAGTTAACATGTTCCACTGCATCTTTTTCAGCAAAACGAACAGCCTTCTGCTGCCTGCCCATCAACAAATTATGCACCGAGTCCAGCTTGGCCTGAATCCCAGCAATCTGTGATCCATCAGCTACACCAGCGAGCCTCTTCCGCTCAAAGTCTGCATTCTTGGTGCTATTGCTAGACGCCAAGTTCTCAATAAGCACATAGGCGTCATCAGGATACCTGATTTTGAAATTCCCATTGCTCGCAGCATCCAAGGTTATCTGATACCTCCAATCAATCCCTCTGAAGAAGTAACCCAGCAGCTGAACATCATAGTATCCATGATGTGGACAATCTCTCTGATAAGACCTAAATCGAATCCACGCAGCCTTAAATCCCTCAGTTGCTTCCTGAGAAAATTGAGAGATCTTGTTCCTGAGCTCCTTGGATCTTGCATCATCAAAAAATTGTTCAGGAACGCGTTCTTTGTCTCCTCCCAAGTGGTCAACGAACCAGGAGGCAACTGCTTCAGCCAGTAAGTAGCTTCTCCACCAAGAGAGTATGGGAAAAGCTTGTAGAAGAGGTAATCATAGGACACTCCATTGCACTTGATGCTTGTAACCAAATCCTCAAACCTCTCAATATGATCCATACGGTGTTCATGAGAAAGACCATGAAAAAGATACTGACCCACAAAAGTGACGTATGTAGGTTTCAGCTCAAAGTCATTCCTCTGAAAAGCAAGAGGGCGAATCGCTGATCGATTGGCATAGAACTGATCAGGCCTGTTGTACTCACCAATCATCCTTCCGCGATTAATCACAGCGTTTCCTGCATTCACAGCAATTGCAGGGACAATGATATTTCCAGCTTCATCAAGTCACTGCCCTCTCTCATTGCACAATTGACCATCTTGGTCTCTCAAAGCTCCAGCAGCATCCTGAATCAGAATCATTGTATTGTTCATCTCCGCTGGCTTCTTTGCTTTCCTGTTTACACGTTCCAAACTCACACCTGAAACACACTAGACAAGGCACGTAAGTAACAAAAGACACGTTGAGTATCGACCGACACTGGGTGGTGTCGATCGATATCAACAAAAAGAAAACGACGAGTATCGACCGATACTAGATAGTATCGATTGATACCAACGAGCTTAGTCGAAATTCTCAGACTAAAATCTAATGGCGAATTGAGTCCCCGGCAACGGCGCCAAATTTGATATGCTCAAATTAATACCCTAAAAATACTAAGCAGTAGTTGCAGTAAAGTAGGGATCGAACACAAGGACTCACAGAGACACACAATATATTATATAGGTGAAAATAAAGCTAAGCGATCAATGGTATTGAAAACAGGACGTGAATTAAAACGGTTGTAAATTCAATTGGAGAAGGATAGGTTCAGGGTATTTCTCAGGGAATCAATGAATGCAGATAAACTAACTAGCAGGATTCAGATTTAGCGCGGTTCTTGAACTCAAATCACTAAGATATAGTTGACCAACTCTTGTTGCGAAAACTATCTAAATCTAAATCCTAGGAATTCCAAATCTCTTTACGAATCCTAAAGTCTAAATCAGCTTTTAAATCAGGTTTGATTTGTTCACAAAACAACTAAACCAAATCTCTTTGCGAATAGTTATTTTGCTCACCTTAGGTTCTATTAGGTAATTAATCGCACTCTCGCGCCTAATCAATTATCCTAAGATCTAAGTTCTAGGTGATCAATCTAAAATTAGCTTTGCAAACAACCTATGGTGAATAACTAATTCAGATGGTGAATCCTAATAACAAATCAACTTAGCATTCAGAGAAAACCCTATTGAGAACCCTGAACCTAACAAGAGATCTATTCATACATGGAAATTGAAACAATAAACATGTTTGAGTAAATCATCAAATAAAACAGAAAGGGTAACAAAAGGGTTCGAAATATTATCTCGGACGAACAGAGTTTCAGACTTGTCTCCCTTCAAAAAGCTCTCTCACAAAACCAAAGTAAAATAAAGCATAGCCATGAAAGTGGCTGTAAAATCCTATTAAATAACATAAATCACGTTTTGGGGCTTCTTGTAAATAATAAAGTCTTCTGGGCTATTTTGCAATTCTTCAACTCTTCATTAAAGTCGCGGGTCGTGTCTGCCTCAATGAGTATCGACCGATACCATGCAGTATCGATCGACACTGATGCTTCAAATCGGGTACTCAGCTACACGAACGTCTGCTTTGCTCCAAAATGCTCCAGAAAGCTCCAATATCTCCAATTATGCTCCAAACGTGCTAAAACCTGTAAAAAACCCTAAAACACTACAAAATAGTAGAAAGACTCTATAAAACGGACTTATATCATGACTTAAACGGGGTAAAAACCATGATATATTAATGTCCAACTGGAATATTAGTAGTTGTAACACTCTGATCAATAATTGCGTTCTTTTGTCCATGTGAAGGAGCTGGAGAATTAAAACTCTTTGACGTTTCTGATCCATAAAACAAGTGGTCGAGTTCACCATTCTCTGCAAATTTGGAAGAAAAAAACATTAAACAAATTTACAAACTCTTATAAATGAATAGCTAAACACATGAGTGGTCGATCTTTCTTGATAAAAGTACCTCATGCCCAACAAGAAGTGGCGAATAGTAGTTGTTACACTCTTATTAATAATTGAGTGCATTTGTCCCTATAAGAAAAACACTGCCATATTTTAAAAACCCTTATATAGGAATATAACACATATAGTTTTTTTTTTTAATAAAACTACCTCATCCCTAACCAGAAGTGAAGGACCTGGAGCATTAAAACTCTCCTCGAATTGAACATTCTCTACCATAGTAATTGAGTTCGTTTCTCTCTACAAGAGAAACATGTAATTTTATAAATCTGCAGAGAAAAAAATATTTATAAATAACAGTTAAACATTTGTAAGTACCTCATTATGTGGTGTGCTGGAAACTTCATTGCTACTTTTCTTCTTTTATTTTCTGTTAATGTAGCACATAACTTAACTTCTCCACTATCTTCAAGCTTGTTCATAAAATATCTCACTTGGCGATCATTCCTAATCAACTCAGGAAGAAGTTCTTTTAAGTGTGATCCATAACTAATCTTTACAGAACTCACATCACCATCAATGCCAAAATCTTCTAAAACTACATCAACCAGATCTTTGTAGGTAATATCTTTTTTGATGACACTAATTGAGCTTTCTCTTTTACCATCAATAATGAAATCTCATGTGTCATTTGTGAACTCCCATCTTCCACATACCGAGTATAGTTCAATTATTGTAACCAGATAAAAGCAAAAATATGGTTTACAAGGTCCTATAAATTAGCTCATAAATATACAATCGACATTGTCATCTATATAATCTTAATGAGACATGTTGAACCAGCAGCTGGTAAATCTCAAATTTATAAATTCACATGATTTATAAGGCTATATAAAATTACTGAACAAATAAATTTCTCAGCTACATGGACCCTAAAAATTCAACAAAGAAATTTCTCAATCGCCTCATCTTAATGACACAGACTTCACATACTTCAAGGGTTATTGAACCCAAAAGCGGGCAAAACTCTGATATATAAAATTTGATTTATAAGGTTATATAAATTTACTAAACAAATAAATTTCTCAATGACATCGTCATCTCCAAAACCTAAAATCAAATACAATCCATAAATTCTCAATTGCACAAACATCTTTGAAATCTAAAATCATATCAACCAATCTAAAATAAGATCGTCATCTCCTAATTGAGCAAAAGCAAACGTATGAATTTTCTCCCAATACCTAGAAAAGGTGGGTGATCTCTACCCTCGCGCAATAACAATTGCTACCGTCGATGGTCGCAGAATTTTCTTCCAAAATACTCAATCACCGGTGACAGATTTGCCGAACCAGTCTTCTTCGGGTCTGAATTCCGGCGTGATCTGCAATGACGGCACAACACCAACGCAACCTCACAAAAAAAAGCTCGTCGCGTTTTATCAAGGTTTAAGGGCAAAATGGTCAACAATTTATTAGATGAGGGTAGTTTTGATTAAGTTTTTAGTTAATTGTAGTTTTGTAAAGTGAGGTCTAGATTGTGGTATTTTTAAAAAAATTCCCTTTTATCATTCCTATTATTTATGCTAAATCTTATTCACATGTAGTTTTCTTTTCATAATTGTTATAGTTAATTTATTTTAATAGTGAAATGCACTATATATAACATTATATTTTACAATTCTATCTTCTACACTGCTATAAAAATGGTTTGATTTCTATATAACAATATATATTTACATCAATATAGTAACCTTGTTTGCACTAAGTCCAATTTCGGGATGTTTGATTCACAATTTTTGAAATTAATTTTTTTATTATTGCACTTTTTAGTATGTATAATACTTTTAGAAACTCATAAAATTAATCACATATTAGGATAATATGTAAAATTTTGGAAAAATATTACAAGGACGAAATAAGAAAATGTTTATACTACCATTGTATTTTATGATTTTTTTGTTCCGTCTAAATCACCTTTATTAGTTTTCAAGAATCATATCATTGTTTACAAAAATTTGTAGAAAATGAGGACAAGTATGATACAAAGACCATTGAGTGTTACATTGAATAGCTTTTTTTGCTAACATATCAGCACAGGTATTAGCTTCTCTGTGTCAAAATGTGAAATTAACTTATGTGAACATCGATCTCCATTCGTAAATTGCATCTAGATAGTGTTGAAGTCTTAGATTGTTCCCATGATTATTTATAAGATTGGAGACATTTAGGTTATCACCTTCAAATTCCACATGTTTATAGCCTAAAGCCCATGACGCTTGCATTGCCCAAATCAAGGAAGTAAATTCCGCCTCCATTGCTGATATACGACCCTTATATTTTCCCATCCCACAATCTAGGAAAACTCCATTGTAATTTCGTATTATCCATCCTAAATCAGAGTTAGTATTTCCTTCATGGTGTGAAGCATCATAGTTACATTTCACCATATGTTGTGGTGGAATTTCTTCCATTGCCCCGAACGAGGTGATCGTTGTTGAAAGTTTCTAGTTGCTTCGTTATCCTCTTCCAACATAACTGATAGCCATTCTCTTGTATCTATGACTGCTCGATTAACTGTTTTGCGTATCTCAATGTTCACTTTGTTGAAAAGTAAATCATTACGAGCTTTCCATAGTCGCCACATAATCCAAAATGGTAAAGTTCGTTGAAGATTATCAATCTTAGCATCAGAGTGAAGGGATACAAGATACCGAATTTTGTCTTCAATATAATTGAAGAGTTCGGGTTGCATAGTATATCGGTGGGTAAGCCCATTAATCTCCAAGCCGTCGTTGCATAATCACATGTAAAAAATAGATGATTGCTTGTTTCTTCCTCTGTACACCACCGATTGCAAGATGGATTCACCATAATGTTTCGACGTCGTAAATTGTCCGATACACCAATTGCTCGTGATGCAATTCTCCATAAGAAGTGTTGTAGTTTTGGTGTAATATTTAGCTTCCAAATCCCCGTAGCAATGTCTGGGTTTATTGCTAGCGGAGGTTTAGGGTCATCATCATCTGTCCATAGGTTCGATGCTAGCCAATAACCAGATTTAACCGAGTAATTTCCATCAGCATTATAAGCCCATATATGGTCATCTTCCGTCAATCGTAAGGGGAGAAACAAAATTCGGATGATATGGTGATCCATATGGTCAATTAACTCATTAAGCTTGTCTTTGTTCCATTGTCTTGTGATCGGATCAATTAATTCTTGCACACTGATCTCAGAATCCACATGTATTATAAGATTAGGTGGTCTTGGCGGTAAGGTTTGGAGCCAATTATCAGTAGATAGCTTTGTTTTTTCTCCATTGCATATTCGGATCTGAGTTCATTGTCTTAATAATTCACAGCCAAATCGTAATGAACTCCAACCGTAGGATGGCTGCGTACCAGGTTTTGCGGATAAAAGATTACCTTGTGTGAAATATCGTCCTTTGAGAAGACGATATATGAGGCTCTTTGGGCGTCGTAGTAGTTTTCACACTTGATTCGCTAGCAAAGCTTGGTTAAATTTGTGAAGATCTCTAAATCCCATTTCACCATTTCTTTTCGAGTGTGACATTTTTTTCCAAGAAACCCAAGCCATTTTCTTTGTATTTTCAGTGGATCCCCATTCCAACATTCAGTTTTTCGATTATCTTTTTCATATTATTTGATTTTGACACACAAATCCCATCAAATTTAAATAAT
>PKML01049821.1:0-22935 GCA_002933935.1 Eutrema yunnanense
TATTTTGTTTGAACTTTGTATTTTTCTTTTGTTTTTAATGTTATGTAATATTTCTCCTATTTTATTTTATTTTGTATATTTAAGTTATTCTAAATTAAGTTTAGTACAATTATTTGTGAAAAATATAATTATAGGAACCAAAGAGAAAATAAAAAGTAGTTTTGAGGTTTTGAGGGCTTGTTGGAATGTCAAAAACCTTAAAATTTGAGGATTTGAGGACTTGTTGGAGATGCCCTTATAAGGAAAAAGAGGCGTAAACTTAAAAATTAGGTATCAAGATTCGAAGATACCAAAGATTCTTTCAACATCGTTTCTCAAAGAGGCATAGGAATCGAGATTCGAAGATACCAAAGATTCTTTCAACAACGTTTTTCAAAGAGGCATGTCGATGGTTAAACAACTCTTTTTCATTTTGTTGAGTAGAATCTTGACAAAAAAACTCTTGTAGATGATATAAAACACCACAAAATGGAGCTAAAATATTTTGACGATTTGCAAATCCACAATCGACTACATAAATTTTTCATGAAATTAAATAATAAATAGTTACTTATCTATATAAAAAAAGTCAATACCCTCTTGCTTGCTGCATATAAGTAATAATAAAATAGTTACTTATCTATTCTTTGATGCAAGGATGCGTCTACATATTCTTCAATTTTCTGGTTTCCAACAAAATACCATCTTGCTTGCTGCAGATTAATGTCTGGTACAACATCTTCAAACGACAAAGCTATGGCCTTTAAGTTGGCTGACTCACGAGGACTGTAAGAGATCTAGCTCAACGTTGTAATTAACTAGAGGTAGTCTATGAAAGATTATGCATCGATAACTTCACTGAAAACTATTAATCTTGCAAGTTGCAATCACACTTCACATCTCAATATCTTTACTTACAACAATAGTATGTAACAACTAAAGAGGCGTTGACACAAGCGGAGGCAAAGAAACAAATACGTTTCAGAACAGCTCCCTTCGATTTGGATCCAAATTTGTTTTTTTATTCTTATTTTAAAATTCAATAATACAAATCCAACCAAATAATAAGGTTTCACTCGATATTTGCTCTTTTGTATTTTACTCTTAAAAACACTTGTAAATCCATTCAAATCCAAATTAAAATCAAATCCTTATGCAAATTCTTACTATTGAATAACACTTGATTTTAACATGGATTTTAAAATCATAGAACTAATAACACAAGATTTGAATATGAATTTCAAAATCATAGAACCAATAACACTGAATTTGGTTTGGATTTCCATTAAAATATACAAACCAATAACACCCCCTTAGTTTTTGGTTTAAGTTGATTTCTAGATCTTTCAGAAATATTCCACAACTAAATATTTATTTTTATTTCATTCTCAACCAAAATATTATATTTCCTTTTCAGATAATCTCAAATCTTTCTTTTTTTTTTATTTTTTTATTTTTCTTTTCAGGAGAATCATTCTTCTATAAATACATGTCTAATTTTTCATTCTCTTTTCCGGAAACCCTAAACACTTTTTTATCTCCTCTCTCTCTCGCGACTGCCTCTTTCTCTCCTCCGCCGCGACTTCTCTCTCTCCTCGCCATCTCTCTTCTCCGCGAATCCTAGCCGCCGCGAGATGACCTTCCCGCCGCCTCCTCCTTCGTCGAGCTCTTCCACATATTCCGATGATGGGCTTTTCTCCTTCTTGTCGCCTCCATATGTGCCAAGGTGAGGACTCGCTGCCCCTCACTTTCTTTCAGAACTCGTTTTATTATTTTTGATAAGTCTTTTCTTAAACCGTAGCTTTCCACTAAGCGAGCTATCTGATTCGTTTGGTGTTTCTTGTTGTTTGCTAATTTGACTATATTATATATACAACCATATTCTTAGATCACCTATTAGGAATTGATAGATCTGCTATTGGTTATACTTAGATCTGTTTCTAGGGTTTATTTACAAATATTGTTTGTTACTTGTTTCACAAGTCTCCAAAATATTGACTTAAGAACTAAAGAACCCTAAAACCTGGTGAATTGATTGATATGAGCGTGATGTCGAGATCCCATTGTTACATCTTGGTTGAGTCCTGTTTGTGAGTCATGAACCTAGAGTTGAAGGAGCGTTTAGGATGTAAACTAGCATTGCTTGGATTTATACTTTAGAATTGTGAGGAGTCTGTCACATGGCGAGAAGGACGCTTGTGATACATATATTGTTTGATGGGGTTGAGGGGCGCCTACCGGGGGCATTAGTTCTCAACGTCGGGAGGTTATGGCGAACCTTAAGAATGTATGTGTAACACATATGTGGTGGCAGGCCGATTCGTCTGTTCCTCGGAAAGGAGGGGTCGGGTGTCACGAGTTGATAAGAGGTGGAGCCAAGGGCTCGTGATGGCCGTGGACCAAGTGTGATGGTGGTGATCGTGGTGAATTTGCGTGTTATGATTGTCTATTGATTGTGCTCGTTTTAGGATTAAACTTTCATGAATAGTAATTCGCGTAATGTCTGGAAGTGAACTATGAGTCTCCACCTAGCTCATCCTCAATGAGTAATCCCCATTACTCATCCTTCCTCTTTCCTTTGTTCTGTACATGTTAGCGATGGTCTGAAATATCCTATATTGCTTGTTATGACCTGAGCATTGTCCTGGCGATCATGTGGCGCTCACTAATGGACCAAACCGGGCGACTTAACCCTCACGGTTTAGTCTGCCAACCTAACATGCCCGAGTTTCCCGGTTTCTTCGGAGGCCCGAGATAGGGATGTTACAACTTGGTATCAGAGTCCAAGATTATATCACTCAAGTTTTGATCTGGAGGATCGTGCCCGAGTTTTCGTCGTATTTGCGAAATTTGTTTTTTTTTTAAGTTTTTCAAAAACGTTTTCAAACCCAACATAACAACAATATATTGACGTCCAATCTGATAGTTCCTTTTATCTTTTTATTTTCTGTAGTTGGAGACCAAGGCCTTTGACGCGGAAAACTGCTTATAAGAGGGTTACTTGTCCTTCTAAGATCATCATTAAGTCTCGTCCTTGGATATGTGGCCAAGTAAGGGTTGTTGAAAGAGATTGGCTAGCTGGGTGTGGTCCGGACCAGACCAGGCCGGTTTTTCCGGGATCATTGATGCGTTCGGATTGTTCTCTGAAACTTCAGGTTTTAAATTTATAAACCTAAAAGTTTTGCAAGTGCACATACGTGCGTCGTAATACTTTAGGTATCAATCCATAGGGATAGAGAGATGTTCTGCGAGACCTTAGACAAAGAAAAGCAAGAAAGTCTAAAACGAGAATAAGTTTTATAGGGTTTTTGTCACGAAAATGTAAAGAACGTAAAATCGGAAAATTTCTTGTAAAATAACTTAAGAAAATCGATGGCATAAACTAAAGAGAAAAACGATTTGTAAACGATAATAAAACGTTGTTGGGTCGACATGAATATCAAGGGGTGCTTGATTCAATCACGGTCCCTAAGCTCTTAGTAAATGTTTCTAGATTTCAACTCCACGAACTGAACATAATAAACGGTGTAGCCTAATTTCGTACATCCTATGCACCAATAATCTATACACTCGACCAGTAGCTTTCGTCTCTGGTTGCACATAAAATCGTGCTGTTCGCGCTGGTTCTTCTTAGTTCACGGCACTCCGTAAGTATAATTTCGAAATCTTACGACGCACACACTCTTATAGATAAACGATTCAGGTGTTTTTAGATCCAACATTTTTAGTGGTACTTAACACCTATGAATCACCTCTAGTTCATGACGCTAGATTTAGCATTAACAACTATCCATAAGAAAGAGCTCTCGAAATCGGCTAGGGTTTTATCTCATGAAATCCTTATCGAACATAGAATTCCCCTTTGATAACTCATTTAAAACCAACAGTAAAACTACTCGCATATACTAGAAACAAAAATCATGATTAAATAAATTGCAAGAGATTGATGAAGGAGCCTCACGATTTTAAGAATTAAGTCCGTAAGAACCTCTTCACCAATCTCGGAAAGTAAAGAACAAGGGTTTAAGAGAAAAAACAAGAACAAAACTAAACTAAAAATGGTGTAAAATCAAGCACACGAAATTAGGTCTTCTAAGAGGCATATTTATAGGTCTTGAGTTATACTTTCGTCCGTGTTTAGGGTTTTAAGTGACGAAAATTGAACGGGCCTTGCAAAATGGGCTTACGGGACGAAACTGCTTCCACCGCGGGTCCATGGAGTCTGGCCGCATCGAACCTTCATTTGGCCGCAGTTGGAGGCTTCCTGGCCGCGGCGGATTGCCTCTTGGCCCCGGCTGGAGTGCTTCTGGGAGTGGCATGATGGGACGTGTTGAACTTCATGTATCTTTTGATAGAACCGTTGGATCGTCCTTAAATCTGTTGAAATGGAAATGTAGATGGTCTTTCTTGAATGTCTCCAAAATTGGGCTGGATCAGACAGTGAGAAGAACATTTTTAGCAATTGAACTTCTGACGGTTTGACTCTGAGCCAAAAATCTGGTTTTTCTCCAATTTTGACATTATTTTGGCAACGTTCCTTAAACTCTCTCTCTTCCACGATTCTAAGTTAAAACCAGTTTAAGGAACATTGCCAAAACAAGTTTAACTTAAAACATAAACACCTTTTACTAATGTAGTATGAAGAGTAGAACATTATTCGGGAAGAAAGCCAAAAATAATTTTTAAGTAAAATCCTAAATGCAACATGAATTGAAAACTTTTAAGTTCTACTCCTATGAAGACAATTTCTCCTAATCATCATCAGAAGCTCCAGCTACAGAAAAGAAAAAGATAAGAGGAACTATCAGATCAGACGTCAATATATTGTTGTTGTGTTGGGTTTAAAAACGTTATTGAAAAACTTTCAAGATAAACAATTTCACAAGCACAACGAAAACTTAGGCGCGATCCTCCTGGTCAAAACTGGAGTGCTCTTATCTTGGGCTCTGATACCACTTTGTAACATCTCTATCCCGACTTCCCAAAGGAACCGACGCTTCGAGCATGCCACCTTCAACCCCGCCTCTTTATCCCCTTGAAGACAGCGTGTTGGCTAACCATAACTTAGTACACAAGCAACCTCATTTATGAATAATACTCTTCTTATTCCATCTCAACCAAAATCTTACAATCCCAAATCATAAATCCAAATAAAAACGAACAAAATACTCGCATAATAGACTCAATAAAAATAATAGAAAATAACAGAAACAACAAAAAACTCTCTAACTTTCCAAAACCCGCACCACACCAGGATCGCTATTCCAGTTTCTAGAACTGCTCAACAAACTCACCTGCAAAAGAGAGAGAGGGGTGAGTAATTGTGATTACTCAACGAGAACTAAACCTAGAACTCATTCACCACACCCGCTCATATTCAACCAACATGCCAAGAATAAGTATAAACAAACAAACAAACGTCACGTTCTCGTAACGCACAAGCAACTATGATATGCTCAAATTAATACCCTATTTAAATACTAAATCAGTTGTTATAGTATAGCTAGGGGTCGAACACAATGACTCACAGAGACACACAATAGATTATGAATGTGGGAATTACGCTAAGCAATCAATGGTATTGAAAACAGAATGTAAATTAAAAAGGTTGTAAATTCAATTGGAGAAAGATAGGTTCAGGGTATTTCTCAGGGAATCACTGAATGCAGACAAGTTAACTAACATGATTCAGATTTAACGCGGTTCTTGAACTCAAATCACTAAGATATAGTTAACCAACTTCCGTTGCAAAAACTATCTAAATCTAAATCCTAGAAATTCTAAATTCCTTTGCGAATCCTAAAATCTAAATCCGCTTTTTAAATCAGGTTTGATATGTTCACAAAACAACTAAACCAAATTCCTTTGCGAATAGTTATTTTGCTCACCTTAGGTTCTATCAGGTAATTAATCGCACTTCCGCGCATAATCAATTATCCTAAGATCTAAGTTCTAGGTGATCAATCTAGAATTAGCTTTGCAAATAACCTATGGTGAAGAATTAATTCAGATGGTGAATCCTAATAATAAATCAATCTAGCATTCAGAGAAAACCCTATTGAGAACCCTGAACCTAACAAGGGATCTACTTAGACATGGAGAATGAAACAATCAACATAACTGAATAAATCATCAATAAAATAAATAAGAGTAGAGTAAAAACAGGGGTTCAAAATCTTCTCTCAGACGAACAGAGTTCTGACTTGTTTCCCCTCTCTCAAGCTCTCTCAGAAATCCTTAAACAAAAGTAATGAAAAGCACACAGCCAAAGTGGCTGTAAAACCTAAATTAATAGTCTAAACACGAATTGGGATCTTCTTGTAAATATGAAAATCTTATGGGCAAGTTCTGCAATTCTTCAAACTTCATTAAAGTCGCGACTTGAAATCTGCTTCGATGGGTGTCGATCGATACCAGGGGGTATCGATCGATGCTTGATGCTTCGATTGGGCACTTAGTCGCCAGACTTCAGTTTTGCTCCATAATGCTCCATAAAACTATAATATTTCCAATAATGCTCCAAATGTGCTAAAACCTGTAAAAGACTGTAAAAGACTCTATAATAGAATAAAGACTCGATAAAACGGACTTATATCATGGCTTAAACAGGGTAAAAATTATGATATATCAACTCCCTTTACTTGCCCTCAAGCAAATAGAAGACTAAACCAGAGAAAGAGGTTTGAAAACGTAGAGACTCACCTGTTCTTGAAATGTGGAAATGACCAATTTCCCAAGCACCCAAATGTCACCTAACCAGCTTTTGATCTAATCACCATGTACTTCTCCGTAGACATTTGCAGCTCCCCAGACTACACACATTATTTCACAGCATTGTTCAATAAAGCCATCCTCGCCAGTTTCATCGCTGTGAATTAATATCAAGAACCTTCTAGATTCTTTCCCATACAATATCATGACAAGAAACCATCCTTTTTCTTCACACTTTTTGGTATTATTTCTCTCCCCCAGACTTATTTATTATTATATTCTCTCTTTTGTTTTTAGCTTTTCATATACACATCAAGGTAAAAGACGCGAGTATTGATGGTGTTTGCCACCTAATCCCCGGTTCTTCCCTCTCAACATATCAAAGGATGTAGGCGAATAATGGCATCATAGAAAAATCCTAGCCTCGCTTCCAATCCTTTGTGTGATCATTCCCTCTTGAGTAGAATAATGGGATCGCTGAAAATTTTCCTAACCCTCTACTTAGAAGAAAATCATTTCAACTTTAATGCACTTATTAATTAACTTGTAATAGGGAGAGAAATACCGTTATTTAAAAACACATGGGTTCCTTTGTCAGATACGAATGAGGAATCAAGCTCTATAGATACTAACCACATTGATGAAGTGCAAAAATTTGGCTCAGGCTTTAAAGAACTTTGCTGGAAACATGTGTGTCTTTTGGTTAACTGGTCAGACTTTGGATTTTTCATTAGTCAATCTAGAACTGATTCCGTAACAATGGTCACTTAGAAGCAAGGTCAGATCAATTGATTCAAGAAAAAGATAACAGTCTCAGAAATTTTTTTGACTCAATAAAACAACGAATGACACAAAAACGGACTGACTCTAAGAAAAACAAAAACAAAGTCAGCGACTACCTCCCCCAGACTTAAACAACACTGTCTCCAGTGTTATCTAGCCTAGAGTTGGTGAAAGAAAACAAATTGGATCAAATGGAATCATGAGAAACAAGAAGTTACCGTGCTGGAACATTGTGTATCGACCGACACACAGCCTGGTATCGATCGATACCAGGATTAAGCCGATATATGTCCTCCTCATTCGCATAGGGTGTCGACCGATACCCAAGGGTATCGATCGACACTTAGGCGATTTCGCGTTTTCCTCTTTGTTCGTCCTGACACAGACGCAAAAAAAATAAAAAGAAAAAGACTCAAAGACAAACTCACCAGTGGGTTGCCTCCCACCAAGCGCTCTTTTAATGTCATTAGCTTGATTGTACTGCTGTTCAGGTAGTGGGTGCAGCATCCAGAGGCATTATGTGTCCTTCCGGAATCTCGGCTTTCGCCCAATAGTGTTTCACCCTTTGTATATTTACAGTGAACTCCCCTCCTTAAGGATTTGTCAGGACAATCGCACCATGTGGTCTAACTTCCTTGACTGTGAAAGGACCCGACCAACGAGAACGTAATTTACCAGGAAACAATTACAAACGAGAGTTATACAGAAGTACCTGATCATTTGGTTCAAAGTGCCTGGAGATTATCTTCTTGTCATGGTATGCCTTGGTCCTCTCCTTGTACAGCTTCGAGTTCTCATAGGCAAAATGCCTAATCTCATCGAGCTCATTCAGCTTGATCAATCGCTTCTCAACATCATTTTTGATGTCGAAATTCATCATCTTTGTAGCCCATGCTGCCTTGTGCTCGATTTCCACTGGAAGATGGCATGTTTTTCCATACAGCAAGTGAAACGGTGTAGTTCCAAGTGATGTCTTGAAAGCAGTCCTGTATGCCCAAAGCGCGTCATCCAGCTTTACAGACCAATCCTTTCTTGTAACGTTCACTGTCTTCTCCAGGATTTCCTTGATCTGCCTGTTGGAAACCTCAACTTGCCCACTGGTCTGAGGGTGATAAGGAGTAGCAACACGATGGTTCACACCATACTTCTTCAGCAACCTCTCGAAAATCTTGTTGATAAAGTGAGAGCCACCATCACTTATCACAATACGAGGTACTCCAAATCGAGGGAAAATGATGGTCTTAAACAGCTTAAGGACCACCGAAGAATCATTGGTTCTGCTAGCATTGGCTTCAACCCACTTAGACAAATAATCCACATCAACCAAGATGTATTTGTGTACATACGACGAAGGAAAGGGACCCATAAAATCGATGCCCCAACAATCAAAAATCTCAACCTCAAGGATGAAATTATGTGGCATATCATGTCTCTTACTGATCTTCCCTCTCCTCTGGCACGCATCGCATTACGAAACGAAAACATGTGCATCCTTAAACATAGTAGGCCACCAGAAGCCTGCTTGAAGAACCTTGGACACTGTCTTGAAAGGGGCAAAGTGTCCAGCATAATTGGATCCATTGCAATGAAACAAAACATTCGACACTTCTGATTCAGCAATGCATCTTCTCTAGATACCGTCAGAACAGTGCTTGTACAAGTAAGGTTCATCCCAGAAGTATCGCCTTATGTCCCGCAAGAACTTCTTCTTGTGATAGCTCTTGAGGTGCTTTGGTTCTGCATCTGCAGCGAGGTAGTTGGCGATATCAGCATACCATGGTTGATCAGAATCCACTGCAGCTACTAGAGACTCCTCTGAAACACCAAGGTGTTCAACAGTCAGGACTGGTTCGGGAATCGCCTGGTATCGACCGATACCATAGGAGTGTCGATCGATACCAAGACGAATTGCTCAGTTTCTGCGAAGCCCATCCGAAATTCAGTCTCAATGAAGTAAACAGATTCTTCTGGTAGTTGGTCATCAATGGGGACGTCTGCATCGATCCGAATCCTCGAAATATGGTCGGCGACCCCGTTTTCTATGCCCTTCTTGTCCTTAATCTCGATGTCGAAACCCTGTAGCACAAGAACCCAACGACAAAGACGAGGCTTAAGGTCCTTGTTCTGCATCAGATACTTGAGAGCATCATGATCAGTATGGACAATCACTTTGCTCCCAATAAAGTAGGATCGAAACTTCTCAAAAGAGAAAACGACTGCAAGTAGTTCCTTCTCTGTAGTGCTATAGTTCCTCTGAGCATCGTCCAAAGTTCTACTGGCATAATAGATGACGTGCAGCCTCTTATCCTTCCTCTGACCCAGAACATATCCAACATCAAAGTCACTAGCGTCACACATGATCTCAAAAGGCAGAGTCCAATCAGGAGGTTGCACAATATGAGCACTCACCAAAGCCTTTTTATCTTTTTCAAAGGCTGCAAGACAGTCAGACGTGAAATCGAATTTGATCTCCTTACATAATAAAGCAGTGAGTGGACGTGCTATCTTGGAGAAATCCTTGATAAATCTCATGTAAAACCTAGTAACCAAGGAAGCTTCGAATATTCTTCACAGAATTTGGTGGTAGGAGGCTCGTCATAACCTGAATTTTTGCCTTGTCAACTTCGATCCCAGCCTCAGAGATCTTGTGCCTAAGCACGATGCCATCCTGAACCATAAAGTGACACTTTTCCCAATTAAGGACCAAGTATTTCTCTTCACACCTCTGTAACACTTTGCACAAGTTAGCCAAATAGTCCTTGAACGATGATCCATACACTGAAAAGTCATCCATGAACACCTCCATGAAATTCTCAATCATGTCTGTGAAGATAGACATCATGCATCTCTGAAAAGTGGCTGGAGCGTTACACAATCTAAATGACATTCTCCTGTATGCGAATGTGCCATATGGACATGTAAAGGTCGTCTTCCCTTGGTCATCTGGATGTATCGGAATCTGGAAGAAACCTGAATATCCATCGAGAAAACAGTAGTAGGGATGACTAGCCAGCCTCTCCAACATCTGGTCGATGAATGGTAGTGGGAAATGATCCTTTCGTGTAGCTGCATTCAACTTCCTGTAGTCGATGCACATTCGATGTCCAGTGATCGTTCTAGTAGGAATCATCTCATCCTTCTCATTCTTCACCCCAGTTATTCCTCCTTTCTTAGGAAAAACGTGCACTGGACTGACCCAAGAGCTATCCAAAATAGCATAGATAACACCAGCTTTCAAAAGCTTCATCACCTCCTTTTTGAAAACTTCCATCAGATTCAGATTCAGCCTCCTCTGAAGCTCAATTCAAGTCTTTGACTCGTCCTCAAGGTGAATCCTATGCATGCACAGGTCCGGTGATATACCTGAAATGTCATCAAGAGAATAGCCAAGAGCTTTGCGGTACTTGCGCAGCTTGTTCAACAGGGCCACCTCTGCGTTGTTCAAAGAAGCATTTACAATTACTGGGTATGTAAAATTAGGACCAAGAAAACTATACCTCATGTTTGGTGGGAGTGGTTTTAGTTCGACTTTAGGAGCGTTCTCTGCATTCCAATCTCCAAGACCAACAGCTTGCTTAGAACTTTCGGCCATCTCTCCCTCGATTCGCAGGGTATCGACCGATACCAAGGGGGTATCGATCGATACTGGCGATGCTGAATCAAGCATCCTCGAGTATCCAGCTGTATCAGCACATGAGTGCATCTCTGAAGTGGCTGAACAGACCAATGCTCTCTCTAGTGGGTCCTTAGGATGCATCTCCAGGAAATACTCTTCAGCTATATCACTGAAGGTGTCAACAAAGAAAGTCTGCCCATCTATGGTTGGTTTCTTCATCATTTTATCCATATGGAAAGTCATGACCAAATCACCAATGTTGAGAGCGATATTCCCATTCTTGCAATCAATCAAAGCCCCGGCTGTTGCAAGGAAAGATCTGCCTAGGATGAGAGGATCCTTAGGCTCAGCATCGTACTGCAGGACTATGAAATCAGTTGGGATCAAGCAATTCTCAATCCTAATAGGGACATCTTCGAGTAACCCCTCTGGAAGTCTAACTGAACGATCAACAAGTATCAGAGATATCCTCGTGGTTGTGAAGTCTGTCATCCCCATCCTTTTGGCAACTGAATATGGCATGAGGTTGACACTTGAGCCAAGGTCACAAAGAGAACGCTTTAACCGGTCTGTAAATATCGTGCAATCCAGCACAAAACTCCCTGGATCTGGCAATTTCCTTGGGATCATGTTGATTAGGATTGCACTGCACTCATGAGTAATCATCAAGCATCCTTCTTCAAGATTCACGTTGCTGGACACCATCCTCTTCACATATCTCCTGAAGGCTGGAGAAGTCTTGATGGCGTCTATAAAAGGTAGTTCAACGATTAACTTATCCATAATTGCCTTGCATCTAGAGTCTTCTACCTCCTTCTTAGTCTTCCCAGCACGTCTGGGATAAGGTATCCTCGGAGTGCAAACTATTGATGCGACCACATTAGGCACTTCCTTTGAAACCTTAGGAGTTGGCTCGGCTGCGAGATCAGTATCGACCGATACTGGAGTGGTGTCGATCGACACTCGCGGTTTTGATTTGTCCCGTGAAAGTATCTCGAGAGGTGTCGATCGATGCTGGCTAGTGTCGATCGATACTGGGGCGATTTCGGTATCCTCATCGTCAAGATCAACGAGAATATCTGTAATCGGGGTCAACTGTTACTCCTGGAGTGACCTCTTTTCCACTCCTTAAGGTGATTGCATTGATGTGAGCCTTTGGATTCTCTACTTTCCCTGGAAGAAAGCCTTCTTGCCTTTTTACAGCCTCTGATGTCTGAGCTATCTGGAGTTCCAGCTTCTTCTGCTGAATATTGATAGCGTCGATCCTTCCGCTCAGATCATTATATAGGACATCAATCTTACCATTGAAATCCACAGTGAGCTTCTGCTGTCCTTAAAGAAGTTGTTCGAACATGGACTCGATCTTGCTATCTGGAAGCTTAGCAGGTACAAGCTGATAAGATGAATTCCCATAGTTCCTGACATACCCACTGTTCTGAAATGGTTTCTGGCCAAACTGATTCGAACCTCCTTGCTGAGAGTTGTTGAAGTTTCGGTTGTTGTTGAATTGATTTCTCTGACCCTGAAAACCAGAACCACCAATGTAGTTAACATCCTCTACTTCATCTTCGTTGAATACCTCGACATCCTCAGCGAAGTGAACAGCTTTCTGTGTCTTACCCATCAAGAGACTATGCATAGAATCCAACTTAGCTTGAAAGTCAGCGATCTGTGAACCATCTGATATATCATGGTTTTTACCCTATTTAGGCCATGATATAAGTCCTTTTTATAGAGTCTTTCTAGTATTTTGTAGTCTTTTAGAGTCTTTTACAGGTCTTGGCACGTTTGGAGGATTATTGGAGATATTGAAGATTAGGGGAGCACTTTGGAGCAGAAGCTGAAGTCGTGTTACTGAGTATCTGTTTTCACGGCCAGTATCGATCGATACCCCCTGGTATCGATCGACACTCATCGCAGCAAGACATGACCCGCGAGTTTTTCAAGACTTGAAGAATTGCAAAAGTGCCCAGAAGTCTTTAATAATTACAAGAAGACCCCAAGTCGTGTTTTAGGTTATAAATAGGAGTTTTCAGCCACCTGTTTAGGCGATTTTTCCTTTTTAAGCTTTATTTTCTATACTCTGGTTTTGAGCAAGTCTGATTTCCATTCGTCCGAGATCAGATCTCAAGAACCTTTATTATTATTCTATTGATGATTTATTCATACATATTGATTGTTTTATTCTCTATGTCTGAGTAGATCCACCTTAGGTTTAGGGTTTTCTCATAAAGGATTTCTTTGAATGCTAGGTTAATTATCTGTTTAGGATTCACCATCTGAATTATAGTTCTTCACCTTAGGTTGTGTTCATAGCTAATTCTAGGTTGATAAATCTGGAACTTAGATCTTAGGATAATTGATTAGGCACGAGAGTGCGATTAATTACCTGATAGAACCTAGGTGAGCAAATTGATTATTCGCAAAGAGATTTGGTTTAATTGATTTGTGAACATATCAAACCTGATATTAAAGCTGATTTAGAATTTAGGATTCGCAAAGAGATTTGGAATTCCTAGGATTTAGATTTAGATAGTTTTCGCAACGAGAGTTGGTTAGCTATATTTTAGTGATTTGAGTTCAAGAACTGCGCTAAATCTGAATCCTGTTAGTTAGTTTATCTGCATTCATTGATTTCCTGAGAAAAACCCTGAGCCTATATTTCCCTGATTGATTTACAACTGTTTAATTTCTGCACTGTTTTTAATTACATCTGTTTGGCTTAGCGTAATTCGACACTTCATAATCTATTGTGTGATCTCTGTGAGTCTTCTGTGGTTCGACCCCTAGCTATACTATTACAACTGCTTTAGTACTTTAGGGTATTAAATTGAGCATATCAATTTTGGCGCCGTTGCCGGGGACTCAAATTCGCCATTAGATTTTAGTTTAGAATTTCGTCTAAGTTCGTCGGTATCGATCGATACTCACTAGTATCGGTCGATACTCCGGCGATTTCTTTGTTGGTATCGATCGACACCACTTGGTATCGATCGATACTCAACGTATTTTTCTGGTTACTTACGTTCTTGATCTTAGTGTTTTGTTTGCAGGTGTATGCCTGTTCGTGAAACCAGGAGCAACAAGAGCACACAGCTAGTTGATCTATCACTGGAACAGCTAGCGCTTGTGGAACGCACAAACAGAAAGTCCAAGCAAACATCAGGGATGAACAACCCTGTGGTTTTAAGAGCTGATGAAGCTGGGATTCTGAGAGACCAAGAGGGTCACGTGTGTAATGAGAGAGGGCAGCGACTTGATGAGGCTGGAAACATCGTTGCCCCTGCTGCTATTGTTGAGATTGTCGCGCCAGCTGGGCGCGGCAACGCAGGGAATGCTGCAGGTAATCGTGGAAGAACGATTGGTGAGTACAACAGGCCAGAGCAGTTTTTCGCCAATCGGTCAGCGATTCGTCCTCCTGCTTATGAGAGGAATGACTTCGAGCTGAAACCTGCTTACTACACTCTAGTAGGACAGCATCTCTTCCATGGTCTTCCTCATGAACATCCAATGGACCATGTAGAGAAGTTCGAGGACTTGGTCACTAGCATCAAGAGCAATGGAGTGTCCTACGACTATCTCTTCTGCAAGCTCTTCCCCTACTCTCTGGGTGGAGAAGCTACTTACTGGCTGAGGCAGCTATCTCCTGGATCGCTAACTAATTGGGAGGACACCAAGAGAGCCTTCCTGATTAACTTCTACGATGATGGACGATCTGAAGATCTGAGGAATAAGATCTCCACTTTTTCTCAAGGACCTACTGAGGCGTTCAAGGCTGCTTGGACAAGATTCAGATCGTATCAGAGAGATTGTCCACATCATGGATACTCTGATGTGCAGCTGCTGGGTATCTTCTTCAGAGGAGTAGATTGGAGATATCAGATGGGTCTGGACTCTTCGAGCAATGGTAATTTCAACACCAGATATCCTGAGGATGCTATTGTGTTGATTGAGAACTTTGCCTCTAGTAGTAGCACCAAGAGCGCAGATTTCGAGCGCAAGAGGCTGGCTGGTAATCAGGATGGGTCGCAGATCGCTGAGGTTAAAGCTCAGCTGGATTCTATGCACAGTCTTCTGCTGGGAAAGACAACAAAGGCCGTCCATTTTGCTGCTGAGACTGAAGTGGAAGATTGTAACTACGTTGGTGGTTCTGGTTTTCAGGGTCAGAGATCTGGGTACAACACCAATCGAAACTTCACCAACTACGGTCAGCAAGGAGGGTACCAATCCCCACCACCCAAAGCTCCTGAGAACAAGATTGAAGCTATGTTTGAAACGCTCGTTCAAGGACAGCAGCAAATCACTGTGAACTTCAATGGTAAGATGGACACCATGTACACCGATTTGAGTGAAAGGATCGAAGCTCTAAAAACGGGCCACAGGATGCTGGAGACGCAAGTAGCTCAGACTGCAGCAAATTCCAAGGGAAAGGCGGTTCATTCACACAATGCACACGTCAATGCCATCAGCTCACGTGCAGAAAATTTCGATGCAGTTCCTGAAATCGCACAAGCATCGATCGATACTCCCCAGTATCGATCGATACCAGCCCAGACGTCTGCTCGAATGGATTCAAAAACCCGTGTATCGATCGATACCCCATTGGTATCGGTCGATACCAAGGCGATTTCTGAGAAGATACAAGATACTTCGACTGTGGTGCCTAAGGTCGTTGCAGAACGAGTGTATATACCCGGGATGCCTTATCCTAATGTTCCTGGGCTGACAAGGGAGGAATGGGAGATTGCTAAACTACAGTATATGCTGGATAACCCGAACGTGGAGCTTCTTTCTGATGAAGATGAACCTGTCAGGAACGATTCAAAAGCAGGAGTATCGATCGATACCCTGCCTGGTATCGATCGATACCCATCGCAGATCGAGCCAAAAACTGTGACTCAAGTCGTACCAAAACGATTCAACATCGCCCAATTTTGGGAAGACCAGGATACCATGTATGAGGCAGCGAGAGCTAAGGAACAAGCTGAGAAAAGAGCTCGCAACCCCAAGAAGGATTCCAATCCTGTTCCTAAACATCTCAGAGATCCCATCTCTTCAAAGCAGCTGCGTGGCTTTGAAAAGATGGTACGAAGGATTCCTGACTCGTACACCTTTGAAGAAGCTCTAGAGTGCCGTCCTCTGCTAAGTCACTTTAAGGAATGCAGAGAAACTGAGGAAGAGATTAAGGCACTCTTCATTAAGGCTAGAGGTCCACCTCCACTGAGACAGTTGACACAGAGAGAAGATCCAGGGAAATTCGCTGTTCCATGCTCCATCTCAGGAGTTGATTTCAAAGAGTCTCTTGTTGACTCAGGGGCTAGTGTCAATGTCATCTCAAAGACAATTGCAGAGAGGTTGGGGGCTACTATTCTATCTCCTAAGACATCTATCACGTTTGCAAACGATTCCACCTCACTTCCATATGGTGAAATCTCTGGTTTGCTTGTCAAAGTAGGAGACTGTCTGCTGCCTACTGATTTTCAGGTTGTAGAGATGGGTGCGACATCTGTTATGCCTATACTGCTGGGACGACCCTTCATGGCTACTGCTGGCGCGATCATAGACACGCCTAATAAGAGAATCTCTTTCTCTTACATTGACAAAGGGATCTATTATGGTGCCATTCCCCCTAGAAGTGTTCCCACACGTGCCTCTAGCATCAAGGCTATCACAGGAGAGTCGCTGGCAATTGATCTTCTGGAAGAGCCTCCTGATGAGCCTGCTACCACAGACGTTCCAGCTGAACCGCCCAACATCCAGAAGAAAAAGGCCAAGAGCAAGAAGATTGAGAATCCCCATGTCACTTTGATCCCTCAGAAGTGCGATGGGAATTCGATTGAGTACAAGGTCAAATGCAAAGGAGCCTTGAAGCCATTTTCCAAGGCTAGAGTCCTGCTTACTTCTGAGCTAAAAGAGAAAGGGCAGGAATTTGTGGACAACATGCTAAGCAAAACGCTGAAGCTAGTAATGTCAAGTGATGGAGCCTGTTTTGGTGCAAGCTCTCACTCTTATCCAGCCTGAAGGGCGTTACAGTCAAGCTATTGACGTTAAACGAGCGCTTGGTGGGAGGCAACCCACTGGTGAGTCTGTTTTTAATTCGTTTTTCTTTTTATTTTTCATTTGTTTTGAGTTTGTGTCAGGATAAAGAAGGAGCAAAACTCGAAATCGCCTAAGCATCGATCGATACCCCATTGGTATCGATCGACACTAATCGCGGATGAAAGTTCACCAAGTCGATCTAAGCATGGTATCGATCGATACCATGGTGTGTGTCGATCGACACTCGGTGTTCCAGGAAGGTAATTTCTGGTTTCTCTTCGTTTATCCTTTTCTTTTGTTTTATTTCACTGACTCTAGGCTAGATAACACTGGGGACAGTGTTGTTCAAGTCTGGGGGAGGTGTCTGCTGACAAAGTTTTTGTTTTTCTTAGAGTCAGTTGTTTTATCGAGTCAAAATTGTTTTATTGAGTCAAAATTTGTTGGAGATTATGATCCTGTGCTTGAACCTATTGATTTGATTTTGTTTTTGAGTGCACAGTGTTACAGGATCAGTTCTAGATCGACTAATGAAAAATCCAAAGACTGACCAGTTGACTAGAAAACATCCATGTCTCCAGCAGAGTTCTTCTGAAGCCTGAGCCAAATTTTTGCACTTCATCAATGTGGTTAGTGTTTTTAGAGCTTGATTCATCATTCATATCTGATAAAGGAACCCATGTGTTTAGAGTTATGGTATCTCTCTCCCCTGTTATAAGTTGATAAATAAGAGCATAAAAGATTGAAATGATTTTCTTCTGAGTAGAGGGTTAGGAAAATTTCCAGCGATCCCATTATTCTACTTAAGAGGGAATGATCACACAAAGGATTGGAAGCGAGGCTAGGATTTTCCTATGATGCCATTATTCGCCTACATCCTTTGATACATAGAGAGGGAAGAACCGGGGATTTGGTGGCAAACACCATCAATACTCGCGTCTCATACCTTGATGTGTATATGCTAAGCTGAAAAAAAAAAAAAAAAATAATAAGAACATAATAAGAAATAAGTCTGGGGGAGAGAAATTGATACAAAAAGTTGGAAAAGGGTGGTTCCTTGTCATGATATTGTCTGGTAAAGAGTCTAGAAGGTTCTTGAATATTAGCTGCAGCGATGAAACTGGCGATGAGGGCTTTACTTGAACAATGCTGTGGGATTTTGTGTGGAGTCTGGAAAAGCTGCGAATGTCTACGGAGAAGTACATGGTGGTTAGATCGAAAGCTGATCAGGTGACATTTGGGTACTTGGGAAAAGGGTCTTTTCGATGGTTCAGGAACAGGTGAGTCTCTACGTTTTCAAACCTCTTTCTCTGTTTAGTCTTTTATTTGCTTGAGGGCAAGCAAAGGCTAAGTCTGGGGGAGTTGATATATCATGGTTTTTACCCTGTTTGAGCCATGATATAAGTCCTTTTATAGAGTCTTTTATAGTATTTTGGAGTCTTTTAGAGTCTTTTGCAGGTTTTAGCACATTTGGAGTATTCTTGGAGATATTGGAGTTTATGGAGCATTCTGGAGCGAAACTGAAGTCTGTTGGCTAAAGTACCCGAATTCACGTCAAGTATCGATCGATACCCCCTGGTATCGATCGATACCCATCGAAGCAGATTTCAAAGTCGCGACTTAATGAAGTTTGAAGAATTGCAAAAAGTGCCCAGAAGTCTCTGATAATTACAAGAAGACCCCAAGTCGTGTTTTAGGTTATAAATAGGAGTTTTAAGCCATCTGTTTAGGCTATGCCCTTTTATGCCTTTTTATGCTTTATTTTCTCTGGTTTTGAGACAAGTCTGATTTCCCTTCGTCCGAGATCAGATCTCAAAAACCCTTTGTTATTATTCTATTGATGATTTATTCAAACATGTCTTTTGATTCAATTGCCATGTCTGAGTAGATCCACCTTAGGTTTAGGGTTTTCTCATAAAGGATTTCTCTGAATGCTAGGTTAATTATCTGTTTAGGATTCACCATCTGAATTATAGTTCTTCACCTTAGGTTGTGTTCATAGCTAATTCTAGGTTGATAAATCTGGAACTTAGATCTTAGGATAATTGATTAGGCACGAGAGTGCGATTAATTACCTGATAGAACCTAGGTGAGCAAATTGATTATTCGCAAAGAGATTTGGTTTAATTGATTTGTGAACATATCAAACCTGATATTAAAGCTGATTTAGACTTTAGGATTCGCAAAGAGATTTGGAATTCCTAGGATTTAGATTTAGATAGTTTTCGCAACGAGAGTTGGTTAGCTATATTTTAGTGATTTGAGTTCAAGAACTGCGCTAAATCTGAATCCTGTTAGTTAGTTTATCTGCATTCATTGATTTCCTGAGAAAAACCCTGGGCCTATATTTCCTGATTGATTTACAACTCTTTTAATTTCTGCATTGCTTTTAATTACATCTGTTTGGCTTAGCGTAATTCGATACTTCATAATCTACTGTGCGTTTCTGTGAGTCTTCTGTGGTTCGACCCCTAGCTATACTATTACAACTGCTTTAGTACTTTAGGGTATTAAATTGAGCATATCACCATCCACGTTACCAGCTAGCCTTTTCCGCTCAAAATCAGCATTCTTGGTGGTATTGCTAGACGCCAAGTTCTCAATCAGGGTATAGGCTTCATCAGGATATTTAGTGTTGAAGTTTCCATTGCTTGAAGCATCCAAAGTCATTTGGTACCTCCAATCAAGTCCTCTAAAGAAGAAACCAATCAAATGAACGTCAGAGTATCCATGATGTGGACAGTCTCTCTGATATGATTTGAACCTCGTCCAAGCAGCCTTGAACGTCTCAGTAGGTCCTTGAGAAAATTGGGAGATCTTGTTCCTAAAATCTTTGGATCTTGCGTCATCATAGAAATTTGTCAGGAGAGCAGTTTTAGTTTCCTCCCTGCTAGTCAGCGATCCAGGAGGTAACTGCTTCAGCCAGTAGGTTGCTTCCCCACCAAGAGAGTATGGGAAAAGCTTGCAGAAGAGGTAGTCATAAGACACTCCATTGCTCTTGATGCTAGTGATCAAGTCCTCGAACCTCTCAACATGATCCATGGGATGCTCGCTGGAAAGACCATGAAAATGGTGCTGTCCCACAAGAGTGTAGTATGCGGGTTTCAGCTCAAAGTCATTCCTCGGAAAAGGGGGAGGACGGATCACAGAGCGATTTGCGTAGAACTGGTCAGGTCTGTTGCACTCACCAATCACCCTACCACGATTAACCACAGCGTTCTCAGCATTCATTGCGTTCGCGTTCCCAGCGACAACTGGAGCAGGTGGAATGATGTTCCCCTCTCCATCCAGACGTTGTCCTCTTTCATTGCACAAACGACCCTCTGGCTCCCTGTAGGCACCCGCCTCATCTCGAACCAACACTACTTGATTATTGTTCATAGCTGCTGGTTTCTTTGTCCTTCTGTTTGTGCGTTCCACAAGTGCTAGTTGCTCCAATGACAGTTGAACTAGCTGAGTGCTCTTGTTCTTTCTGGTTTCACGATTAGGCATGCACCTGAAAACAAGAGTCAAAGACGTTAGTAACTTGTAACTCGATGAGTATCGATCGATACTTGGTAGTATCGACCGATACCGACAAACTTAGTCGAAATTCACAAACGTAATCTAATGGCGAATTGAGTCCCTGGCAACGGCGCCAAATTTGATATGCTCAAATTAATACCCTATTTAGATACTAAAGCAGTTGTTATAGTATAGTTAGGGGTCGAACACAAGGACTCACAGAGACACACAATAGATTATGAATGTGGGAATTACGCTAAGCAATCAATGGTATTGAAAACAGAATGTAAATTAAAAAGATTGTAAATTCAATTGGAGAAAGATAGGTTCAGGGTATTTCTCAGGGAAGCACTGAATGCAGACAAGTTAACTAACAGGATTCAGATTTAACGCGGTTCTTGAACTCAAATCACTAAGATATAGTTAACCAACTTCCGTTGCGAAAACTATCTAAATCTAAATCCTAGAAATTCCAAAGTCCTTTGCGAGTCCTAAAATCTAAATCAGCTTTTTAAATCAGGTTTGATATGTTCACAAAACAACTAAACCAAATTCCTTTGCGAATAGTTATTTTGCTCACCTTAGGTTCTATCAGGTAATTAATCGCACTTCCGCGCCTAATCAATTATCCTAATATCTAAGTTCTAGGTGATCAATCTAGAATTAGCTTTGCAAATAACCTATGGTGAAGAATTAATTCAGATGGTGAATCCTAATAATAAATCAATATAGCATTCAGAGAAAACCCTATTGAGAACCCTGAACCTAACAAGGGATCTACTCAGACATGGAGAATGAAACAATCAACATAACTGAATAAATCATCAATAAAATAAATAAGAGTAGAGTAAAAACAGAGGTTCGAAATCTTCTCTCAGACGAACAGAGTTATGACTTGTCTCCCCTCTCTCAAGCTCTCTCAGAAATCCTTAAACAAAAGTAATGAAAAGCACACAGCCAAAGTGGCTGTAAAACCTAAATTAATAGTCTAAACACGAATTGGGATCTTTTTGTAAATATGAAAGTCTTATGGGCAAGTACCTAAATTAATAGTCTAAACACGAATTGGGATCTTTTTGTAAATATGAAAGTCTTATGGGCAAGTTATGCAATTCTTCAAACTTCATTAAAGTCGCGACTTGAAATCTGCTTCGATGGGTGTCGATCGATACCAGGGGGTATCGATCGATGCTTGACGCTTCGATTGGGCACTTAGTCGCCAGACTTCAGTTTTGCTCCATAATGCTCCATAAAACTCCAATATTTCCAATAATGCTCCAAATATTCTAAAACCTGTAAAAGACTCTAAAATACTCTATAATAGAATAAAGACTCGATAAAACGGACTTATATCATGGCTTAAACAGGGTAAAAACCATGATATATCAAACTACACAAACAAGAGAGACCGAGACAACACACGAGCCGAAACTCAACCATACCCGAAGGTAATCTATGTCCCGAAGACATTTCATAATCCATATCCGAAGATAATCTATGTCTCGAAGACATTTCATAAATCCATACCCGAAGGTAATCTATGTCCCGAAGACACTTCATAAATCTATACCCGAAGGTAATCTATGTCCCGAAGACACTTCATAAATCCATACCCGAAGGTAATCTATGTCCGGAAGACACTTCACAAGGGTTCGCTAAAACCCTCCCGGCAATGAGAACTGACTTGCACTCCAAATCCAGCCCCAAAGAAACAATTCCGTACCACAAAGATCTCTCAATCCTTGTGACATACACCTAAAAACACGTTCACACCACTAACTATTATACACACATTAAATCACCAACATGGTTATCAAGAATGTATGCAGGTTCTTCCTCTAATGATTTTTAAGTCCAAATTGGTTTATAAGATGCAGATAAAAACAAATGTACATGTCCCTACTTCGGTTCTCCTTCAACCGAGAGCTAGATGCACGCATCCTTAGGATCTCTGAAAATTTCCAGGTCGATCCATATTGATTTTCCTATCCAAACAACTAAACTCGCTAGACTGGTTTAACATGTGCGATGCGCAGAACAATTTCGGTAAAACTAACATAACTTCCAAACCACAAGGTAGAACACGTAGATATTTCACAGAGACCTATATATAAAAAACATCCTTCCAAAATATCAGCTTGATCGGATCACTACCGAACCTCCAGATCGGTTTTTCCTCTCACTGGTCGCAGATCCACATTGCACAAATCATGTCTGGGAAAACATCCAAAACTTTCATCTCACAACTCCTAATAACAATCCGTTTTCAGTGTTGGATAGAGTAGAGAGTCAGAAACGTACTCACA